>BQNB010001764.1:20000-133905 GCA_026074375.1 Tanacetum coccineum | reverse complement strand
TAGGGTTTTAGGGTTTTGTTTAGGGTTTTAGGGTTTTTAAAATGTGTATTAGGGTTTAGGATTAGGGTAATTAGGGTTTACATATTGTGTATTGAGTATTATATCTTGTACAAAAGAGGTGGTATGAAATCTAGAATGAAAACGGTGGTAAAATGAGCTTATTTGAATGTATGCTTAATTGATTTATACATTGAGCTTAAATGACTTGTACATTGGTTTAAGATGGAAAGTATATTTCAAATGTTGTGCATTGTATACTTGTACACATGCTTTGAATACTTACACATTCATTTTATATGTATACATTACATATAATTATGGTTTAGATGTAAATGTTAACATTTAATGCTTGTTTTGAAATAACGTTATGAAAAGTATGTTAAATAGATAATGTACTTGGTAAAATGATATTAAGATATAGACTTACATATTAGGATGTTTACATGATGTAAACATAGATAGAGATGGAATTGATAGAGGTTGCGTGAGTTCATTTACTTTAGAGATGCAAGTTACGTTGCATAATGAGATAAAGCAAAAATTTACCTATAAAAAGGTGGTATATATATAATAGATTGATATTACAGTGCATCTAATTTAGTATATGGATATTTACATTGATGAAAATTTTAGGTTGTTATAGTCCCCCAACCTTAAAGAAATCTCGTCCCGAGATTTAGTTGAATGATGAAGTGATGTTTGTAAATAATTGAGTGAACAATTTGAAAATCGAAAGAAGTCTAGAGACTTATTTGTATGATGGTAATAATGTTAATAATTGAATGATCAAAAAAGAATTATGTTGGGAATTCACTTTTACGTGACGACATTACAGAATTACCATAGTTTATCATAGCCACATACGCGAGGACTAGAATAGGCAACTATGTATAGTTTAGAGGTGTATGGGCTATAAATACCCCTCTATGGCTTCCATAGAGGGGTTGAGTCTTTTGTAACATTCATTCATTTTCCATCAATTCACACATCCATTTTCCATCCCACTACTCTCTCTCTCTAGAAATGGCTATCATGTGGTTTGACTCACCAAGACCACCGGATCTTAGTTTACGTAGACCTTCAATTGGTATCAAGAGCTAACCGGGGGTGTATTGTATTCGAGTGTGTTGTGTTTGTGACTTCATTTTTTTTGTGCTTAATGGTTCGGCGTATTGTGCTTAATGATTCGGCTTAATGATTCATTGTGCTTATGGTATGAGGCTGAAACGAAGAGAAGAAGAAGGTACGTCAAGGTGTTTGATGTATTGCTTGAACCGATCGAGTGAAGACCGAACGAGTGCACTTTTTGTTTGGATCGAACGAGTGGTCTTTGTTTGGATCGAACGAGTGGTTTTTCGTTGGACCGAACGAGTGTTTTTTTGTTTGGATCGAACGAGCAACTTCTTCACGGACCGAACGAGCGCTTTTTTAGCTAGGATCGAACGAGATTCTTTCTTATAGATCGAACAAGTGACTTTAGTTTGGACCGAACTAGTTTCTTCCTTTGAGGATCGAACGAGTTTCTTCCTTTGAGGATCGAACGAGCAACTTCTTCACGGACCGAACGAGCGCTTCTTTAGCTTGGATCGAACAAGCACATTCGAACAAGCACAATCGAACGAGAAGGACTCGAACGAGCGGATCGAACGAGCGGCTCGAACGAACGGACTCGAACGAGCGGAATCGAACGAGCGGAACCGAACGAGTGGAATCGAACGAGAAAATTTTTTTGACAGAACTTGAACCTATGAGGATTCGAGACGATTGAGTCTCCAAACTTAGTGGATCGAACGAGTGTTTTTCTTATGTGGATCGAACGAGCTTGAACCTATGAGGATCGAACGAGTGGCCAACTTAGTGGATCGAACGAGTTTTTTCTTATGTGGATCGAACGAACTTGAACCTATGAGGATCGAATACGATCACGTGGCCAAATTAGTGGGATCGGAGAAAGAAGTGAGCGTTTTCTTATGTGATTCGTCGAACGAACCCGCGGCCACTCTTAAAGGATCGAACTAGTTTCAACATTAAGAACCGAAAACGATTCAAACCGAGTCAACTCGGGCTCTTACGAGTTGACTCGGGTCAACTCAAAATGAGGTGTGACAAATATGAAGAAGAAGAGGACTCAACAAGACTCAACAATAACAACTTCATCAACATCAAAAATCAAATCCAAAAAAATCTAAAACATTTTCCATTCTTCTCACTTCATCTAATCTAATTCGATCTTATACCTCGCCTATCATCTACAAACACTCGCTTACATTAAACTTGAATGAGATCTCAGATTCATTTTTTATGGGTTTTAATTGTACCATGATCTTCATAGATCGTCACAACAAAAGAAAACATCATCATGGATCTGTAATTAATATACGAAATTAAAGATTGATTTATAACACTTGGGTTATAAATCATTCTTTGTTTCGATTAATTGATACACCGACACAAACACAACAATAAAACCTACCCGAGACCTCTTTATAAGAGACCTTGAAGCGATCGTTCTTGTGGTCTATTCACTTCGTTGGTGTGATTGTAAGTGGGTTTCAACAGTTTAAGGAGTTTGGTGTTTATGTAGTGATACTATTGGTTTTTATTTTGGAAAGAGATGGTGTGTTGTACTGTGATTGTAGGTGACGATGGTGAGTTTAGATTGAACAGAGATGAAGTGGTCCTTTTGTAAGTGTTGGAATAGATGAGTTTGGAGTTGTTTTTTGTGACTGCAGAGATGAAAAGAGTGGTTGGGAGAGATGATAAAGATGGGGGCGGAGGATTTGAGAAAGTGACGAGGGTTATGGTTGAGTAGAATTAGGGATTGTGAAAGTTTATATCTTTAATTGGGGTTGGATCTGGTAATACTTTCGTGGTGGGCCGAATATTATTTGTGGTTATCACATTGTTGGGCAAAAGATAGTTATTGTTGCTTGAGTTGATGGGACAAAAAGTTTTGTATGATTGCGGATGCTTTTGTGTAGTCAAAAATGAGCCGATCATGGCTGAGTTTGTGATGGATCCGGGTACAACAGTTTAAGTATTAAATGTTTTATATTAACACTAAATTTAGCTAAATGACTCACTTGGGACGATTTTTTGCTATATTTAGCTGTTAATGATTACATTTGTACTTTATGATAACAAAGTGACAAGATTTGTGACGAGACCGAGATCAATTTGGATAAAGAATCATGAAACTTAAAGGCTGGATGTGGAATTAATTTTTTTAAGTGACTACGGAGTTGATCGGGTATCACTTATTTGAGATTGAAGTGGCATTTTTCGAAGGCGTGTTCTTATTTTATCTTGAAGTCGGGGTTGGTTGGATGCATGATTTCAATGATAACTTGCTCGAGCTTAATTTAAGTTGAAGACTTGGTTTATCTAGTTTCCAGCAGTCAAGGGGTGGATGGTTGAAGACCTGGTTAACTATCACTTAAAGGAGTTACATTGTAGTACTCAGTGTCACACGCTTAGTCGTTGTGGATAATTCGCAAGTGGTGATGAAAAGTCTCATACTTGGCCCAAGGGTATTGAGTTACTTCTGAGATTTGCTTGGGCTCAAATCTCTACATACGTTTTCCACATTAGCGCCAAGCTTAAGTCACCAAAGAACGAAAAATTCTACTCAGATTCATGTTTGGTATATTGGGTTTACTTCATCGTGGTTACTTCAAATTGCTCTTCGTCGGTGGGTAACACGAATAGCAGACGAGGGTGTGGAGTAGAGAATTTGATCTGCAATTGATTTCACGGGTTAGATCTGAGACATAATTTATTCACTCACACAAGTACTCAGTAAATGCGTCGTCCGAGGTGTTGCTGATTCCCGACGCTTTCGACTTTGTCGAACCTGACAAGGGGAGAAAGGAGAAGATTTACCCTCTGAGCTTTGCGGAAGGAGAAGATTCACCCTTGTAGCATCTGTACCGTTCTTTTTCTTGATATCCTTGACCTGGAGCATCTTTCTTGAATTTTTTTAAGTTAGGCCATGCCGGGAAGACAAATGTCATAACCGCAAAGAATATCAGCGCTTTAAATTATGGCTTTTTAGGTGCATTTCTTCAGACACATAGGGGAAGTGATATCTTGAGAACTTTTGTATGCATTATTTGACTTTTCCAGGGGCGAAGCGGTCGTTGTGAGATGAATTAATTTGATGCGTGAGAAGTATACGTTGATGATCCAGATATTGTTACCTCAACGATCCAATCCTAAGCTTATTTCTTAAAGGGCAGTAATTTTTGATGTTGCTATACTACCAGTTCGCTGTGCACTTAAATATGTCTACAGCTTGTTAGTAAGCTTTGAAAACTGCTCAAGAGAGGATTGATGGTTGGGGGGAAGCTTCTGAAAGCTTCTAAATTAAGGAATATGTTGCATGAAATTAGGGGAAGCTGATTCATTGCTAGTTTCGGGGGGGGAAGCTTTTAAAGCTTCTAAATCAAGAATTATGTGGCACGAATTAGGGGTGAAGCTATAATTCAGAAGCTTTCTCCTTAACCAGAAGTGAATGGTTACTTAGTCCGTGCCTATTACAGTTTTTCTTTTTCCTACAATGTACTACAGACTGATTATGTTGGTGTGCAGTGACTTGAGTCTAACACCACAGAAGACGTCATCAGCATATGAAGCTTCAGGGTAGTTCTTGTTCTTGAATCATTTATGTACTTGTTACGGAAATTATTGTACGTTATTCTGTTATCGTCGTTGGGGGAAGATTGTTGGGATTCACTTTTACGTGACGACATTAGCAGAATTACCATAGTTTATCATGCCACATTCGCGAGGACTAGAATAGGCAACTATGTTGTTATATAGTTTAAGGTGTAATGGGCTATAAACTTCACCTCTTATGGGCTTCATAGAAGGGGTTGAGTCTTTGTATACATTCATTCATTTTCCATCTATTCATACATCCATTTCCATCTATTCACACTTCCATTTTCATCCCATACTATCTTCTCTTAGAATTGGCTTTCATGTGGTTTGGACTCACCTCAAAATGACCACGGATCATGGTTTACGTAGACCTTCAATTTGTATCTGAGCCTTGGCAACATACTCTTGGGTCGTTTTGTATTTTTTATTGTCTGTTGTTCTTGTCACAATTTCACATCTTATATTTGGTGCGGTTTCGCTGATTTTTAAGCTTATTTAAGCTTATTTCATTTTTTTAGGCACTCGAATATGTTTTTTTTGTTTGTTTTATAAAATGTTGGGTCCCATTTTTTCTCCACATGATTTTATCACCTGTTCATATTTCTTGTTTGATCCTAAAGTTTTTTTTTAAAGCTTATAAACAGCTTATTTTTAAGCTTGTTTTGTGGCCCACGGTTAAGATAAGCACAAGGACAACCTGTTTTATTTGTTATCTCAAAGATGACAAAATAACAAGTTGTCTCGAAGGACAACAGTGACAGTCGAACGAGCACACCCGAACGAGTAACTTGTTTGAGGACCGAACGAGCTTCACATCTTAAAGGATCGAACGAGTGTTTTTCTTTTATGTGGATCGAACGAGCTTGAACCTATGAGGATCGAACGAGTGGCCAATTAGTGGATCGACGAGTGTTTTTCGTAGTGGATTTGTACGGCTTGAACCTGAATGAGGAGCGGATACGATGCTGTGGCCAACTTGTGGCTCGAACGACGTTTTTTCTTTGTGGATTCGGAACGAACTTGAACCTATGAGATTAGAACGACCAGGAGACCAACTTTGTGGATCGAACGAGTGTTTTTCTTAGTGGATCGAAAGAGCTTGAACCTATGAGGAAATTCGAACGATTGGCCAACGTAGTGGATCGAACGAGTTTTTTTCTATATGTGGATCGAACCGAACTTGACCTATGAGGATCGTATCTCATTGCGAACGAGTGGCAAACTTAGTGATACCCTCGGATTCGGACTGTGTTTTTTATGTGGATTCGAACTACGATGAGGCCACTCTTAAAGGATCGAACTAGTTACAACAATAAGAATGCTCCGAAAGATTACAAACCGAGTCAACTCGGCTCTTACCGAGTTGACTGGGTTTCAACTTCACTGGAGTTAGTGACAAAAATGCAGAAGAAGAGGATCTCTACCAAGACTCACACGATAACAACTTCCTAACATCACAACATCAAATCCAAAAAATCTAAAAAAATATTCCATTCTTACCTCATTAATATAAACTTTCATCTTATCCCTCCGAACTAACCTTTAAACAACACTCGTCATAAATAGATGGATCTCAGATCTATTTTTTGTGGGTTTTAAGTGTACATGATCTCATAGATCGTCACACAAAAGGAAATCATCATCATGGATATGTATTAATATTACGAAATTAAAGTTTGATCTGATAAACCACCTTGGGCTTTTAAATCATTCTTTGTTTCGATTAATTGATGAGCCGACACAAAAACAACAATATAACCCTACCGAGACCTCTTTATAAGAGACTTAAAAGCGGATCGTTCTTGTGGTCATTTAATTCGTTGGTGTGATTGTAAGTGGGTTCACAAAGTTTAAGGAGGTTTGGTGTTTATGTAGTGATCTGTTGTTTTTTTTTGAAAGAGATGGTGTGTTGTAACTGAGATTGTAGGTGAGATGGGAGTTTAGATTGAAAGAGATGGAAGTGATCTTTTGTAAGTGTTGGAATAGATGAGTTTGGAGTTGTTTTTTTTTTTTGACTGCAGAGATGAAAAGAGAGGTTGGGAGAGATGATAAAGATGGGGCGCGGAGGATTGAGAAAGTGACGAGGGGTTATGGTTGAGTAGAATTAGGGTATTGTGAAAGTTTTTATCTTTAATTGGGGTGGATTGGTAATACTTTCTGTGGTGGGTGCGAATATATTTCGTGGTTTATCAAATTGGGGGCAAAAATAGATATTGTTCTTGAGTTGATGGACAAAAGGTTTATGTTTGATTGGGCTGTGTAGTCAAAATGAGTCCGACCAATTTATGTATGAGTTTGTGAGGTCCGGGTAAACAGGTTAAGTATTAAATGTTTTTTATAACATTAAAATTTAGCTAAACTGACTCATTGGGACGATTTTTTTTTTTGCTATATTTAGCTGTTAATGATTACATTTGTACTTTATGATAACAAAGTGACAAGATTTGTGACGAGACCGGGATCAATTTGGATAAAGAATCATGAAACTTAAAGGCTGGATGTGGAATTAATTTTTTTTAAGTGACTACGGAGTGATCGGGATCACTTATTGAGATTCGAAGTGGCATTTTTCGAAGGCGTGTTCTTATTTTATCTTTGTATCCGGGGTTGGTTGGGATGCTGATTTCAAATGAATACTTGCTTGAGCTTAATAAGTGAAGACTTGGTTTATTCTAGTTTCAGCTATGTAAAGGGGTGGATGGTTGAAGAGCCTGGTTAAATATCACTTAAAGGATTGACATTGTAGAGTACTCAGTGTCACGGCTTAGTCGTTGTGGTCGGATAATCGCAAGAGGTGATGAAAGTCTCAATACTTTGGAACAAGGTAATTGAGTACTTCGAGATTTGCTTGGGAGCAACAAACTTCTCTACACGTTTTTCAACATCTAGGCGCTCACGCTTATAGTCACAAGAACGAAAATTCTACTAAGATTAAGTTTGGTATATTGGGCGTTTACTTCATCAGTGGTTACTTCAAATTGCTTCGAATACGGTTGTACACATAGCCAGAGCAAGAGGTGAGGAAGTAGAGATTTGATCAGCTAGTGATTCTCACGGTTAGATCTGAGCTAATTTATTCTCACTACAAAGTACTCAAGTAAATGCAGGTCGAGGTGTGCTGATTCTGACGTGTTGAAACCAGCAAGGGGGAAGGAGAAGATTTACCCTTGAGCCTTTGCGAGGAGAAGATTCACCCTTGAGCCTGTACCTTCTTTTTCATTGAAAGCTTGACATGGAGCATTCTTTCTTGAATTTTTTAAGTTTAGGCTATGCCGGGAAGACATAGAAGACATTATGTCATAACCGCAAGAGAATATCGCGTCTTTAAATTATGGCTTTTTGGGTGGCATTTCTTCAGACACATGGTGGGGAAGTGGTTATATTGAGAATTTTTGTAATGCATTTATTGATTTTCCAGGGAAGCGGTGTGAGTTGATTTATTTAAGGTGAGAGCATCGTTGCTGTATCCAGATAATGCTACCCCAAAACGGATCAATCCTATGCTCTATTCTTTTAAAGGAGATTAATATTTTATGTGTTATTCTACCAGTTCGCTGGCAACTTAATTATTCTAAGCTTGTTTAGTAACTTGAAATCTGCTCAAGAGAGGATTTGCTAGGTTTGGGGGGATGCTTTGAAAGCTTCTTAATTAAGATTATGTGGCATAGAATTAGGGGTAAGCTGAATCATTGCTAGTTTGGGGGGAAGGCTTTTACAAGCTTTAAATCAAGAATATGTGGCACGAATTTAGGGGGAAGCTAATTCAGGAAGCTTCTCCTTAACAGAGTGATATGCGGTTACTTAGTCAGTGCCTATTACAGTATTTCTCATACAATGTATACAAAGATGAATCATGTTGGTGTTGCAGACTTGAAGTCCAACACCAAGAAGACGTCATCAACATATGAAGCTTCATGGAAGTTCTTGTTCAACCCAAATCTATCAATTCATAAGTAAATGGGTCAAAATAGATATCTACATTGAATGTTAAGCTTCTTGTTGGGAATTCACTTTTACGTGACGACATTACAGAATTACCATAGTTTATCATAGCCACATACGCGAGGACTAGAATAGGCAACTATGTATAGTTTAGAGGTGTATGGGCTATAAATACCCCTCTATGGCTTCCATAGAGGGGTTGAGTCCTTTGTAACATTCATTCATTTTCCATCAATTCACACATCCATTTTCCATCCCACTACTCTCTCTCTCTAGAAATGGCTATCATGTGGTTTGACTCACCAAGACCACCGGATCTTAGTTTTCGTAGACCTTCAATATTATCAATGGAACCACCATCAATGGCAAGGTAATTTTACTTTAAACCCTAGTTTATGTTATTGGGTTTATCGGGTTGACCCGATAAGAAATTAACTAAGACCCTAACCCGATCCTATAAGGCTATCGGGTCTACCGGGTTAACCCGATAAGCTAAGTTGGACCCCGACTCTGTAAGGTCTTATCCGGTTCGAGTCACACACTCCTGGCATATACGCACACATACCAACCAAAACACATAATTATCGTTTTATGATCATTAAAATTAGATCTGTTAAAATTAACAATCGTCGTGCTTACCGTTTTCTGATCATTAAAATTAGATCTGATAAAATTAAGATTGTTGTATATGATTTATAGACATACAAACATGTCACTGAAATAAAGACTTTTTCAAAAATTCAATTGTTAGAATTTTAGTACGTATTAAACCAAAAGAAAAGAAAATACAATTTTTCCAAACCTATCAATGAATAGTTAGAAAACCATTTTTTCTTTATTTACGATAATTTATGTGTTTCGGTGTTTTTCTATTTGGTTGTACAACATGATTTCTGGCCCACAATGAAAAATCCACCAAAAATTCTTCGGGTATATTTGGGATGTGATTAAATATGTTAAATCTTTGTTTGAAGTAAGAAATGTTGTATTTTAAAATATAAAGTCTATGGGTATAAAGTTTAATGGGTTATTTTTTTATTTTTTAAAGTTATTATAAAACTTGTAAATTTATAAATTTATACTTAACTCTATATATTTATTTAAAATTAAACCATTAAAGTTTTATTAATTACCTACTCTTTTTTCAAGTTTTTGTTTTCACAAATTTGACACATATATTTTTATGTGTTTTTTTTCATCAAATTTCTCTACCAATTTTTTTTAATTTTGATCAAATTGATTTAATTTTGACTTTTTTATTGACCAATCAAATTGCATGACTTTGCCTGTGTGGCAAAATCAAGCTCTTTAATTAGTCAAATTTTTTTCTCTTAAAATTTAATCTGATAGAATACTCTGAAATGATGTAATTCTTTTATTATATATTTCTTATTGGGTTTATCGGGTTGACCTCATTGGAACCCGACACTGTACACGCACTCCTGACATATACGCACACATACCAACTAAACACATAGGATTACCGTTTTCTGATCATTAAAATTAGATCTGATAAAATCATTGATCATTACAGACATATTAAATGTAAAACCAATGGACTAAACCGGACAAAACCCGAACAACAAGTGTGACCTTGTTTGGCCGACTTCCCCCTGTGGTTTGGGCTTTTGGCTATATAAACACACCCTACCTCATTCTTGATTCATTCAATCCCTTAGAAAATCACTCAAGATTTTCGGTCCTCCCCTCTCCCAAAAACCCAAATCGCCGAAACCCTAAAACCTTAGGCCAAAACACACATACTCTTTCTTTCTTTAAAATTAAAATTACAACTGATAAAATTAACAATCGTCGTTTTCTGATCAAACAAAACACACATACTCTTTCTTTCTTTCTGAGGAAATATTATCAATGGAATCAATGGCAAGGTAATTTTGCTTTAAACCCTAGTTTATGTTAACTTAATGATATTTGTTAATTAAAATTAGATTCATAATTTTGCACAAATAGCTGTTGATTTTATATTAACTTTTATTAGTTTTAATCAGATTCATAATTTTGGATATATCATCGTTAAATTATGATTAAAAATTTACTAAATAAAATTAGATTTAACCCTAAAATTCAAACTGATGTGTGTTTTAAATTTTTTGTTTATTGATCAGTGATCTCCGCATGTGGATGGTATCATCCCCAACTGGAACCTGTTACCTTGTTCACAAAGATACTGGCAAGATTAAATGGTTGGCTGAAACAAATAATCAGTTTATATACATTGCTTGTAAGGGAGATGATGTGACGGATTATGTGGATCTCAAGCCACAACATGAATACCAAATTCGGTGGTTAGAAAACGACTACAATATGTATCACTTCAAGAACGGAACCGAACAACAGGTTAATTTATTTTATATTTGGTTATTTCAAACGGTATCAAATTCATATGATTAATTTTAGATTTCAAAGAGCTAGCCACGTCATTAGAAGTTGTACCATTATTGTTACCACCCCTTGCCGAGTTACTAGTAGTATTCACGACTTTAGAATCATTAGTAAAACTTGTCTATATCTGTTGTAATTACATACTAAAATTGAATTTTCCATAGATTATCCCCTTGGACACCCAAGAGACGACCCAGCAAATTATGAACTTCATTTACAAGGACTTATACACAAAGGTAGATGTAAGGACGAACACATACTATTTCGACCATACTTCGGGGGAGCAATGTGAAGAGAGGCCGAGTGCCTTCAAAGTTGAAAGGTCTGACTTTTATGTGCACAGAGCTTCACCATCTTGGTCGATCCGATGCTCGCGTCTCAAGGCCTGGTTTCCGGCTTACAGAAATAAAGAGATATATCGCCGCCAGTGCGTTGTGTTCCATGCTCGAGATTCTTGCAAGTTTTTCCAGGCTTGCAAACGATTCAATATGATGCCACCGCCAGAAGCTAATCCTCTTAATGAGTTTGTACTCACTAGCAATCTATACGAAACCAACAAGAAAATTGAGTGTCTTGCGACTGGTGTTGTAATTGCCGAGGGGAAACATAACATGTCTATAATTGAAGGCACTTACGACAAGGTAAAGGCTGTGGTGAAGAAAGTAAAGATTATGGATGATTCAAAGGGTACCGAGCTAAAGAAGAAACTGAGGGACGCTCGCTTTCATGAAAATCTGGTTGCGTTTCTCGACTGTGAAAGTGATCATGAATATAACTACTACGCATATGAAGAAGGAGGGAGTACATTAGCTGATCACATCAACAGACATCCATATGTAGAAATGGATGAATCTTCAATGAAGATTATCACGTAATGTTTTTCTTATACACCCTCGTAATATTCATTTTTTATAGTATTATTTATCTTTTCCTTTTTGAATCCATGTAGGGGTTTGGTTGAAGGAGTCAAGCATCTCCATGACCAAGGGCTAGTTCACACGAACCTAAACCCGTGGAATATATTAGTGAAGGGCTCAACAACGGTTAAGATTTGTGGTATGAGCCACTGTCAATACGTAGTTGATGTACCAGGCAAGTATTCTATGCTAATTGCAATAATTTTTATTTTTTATTTTGGGTGAAAACTGGTGAATATTTTATTACTCCAAATGATATAACACATAGTTACATCAGTGTTGTAAATATCGCTCGGCGGTACCTCGGCGGTCGACCCCCTTTAAGCGATATAACGGTCTTGGCGGCGATATATCGGTTTCTCGGCGGAGACCCTAAATTATAAAGGAATTTTGCAAAATATATATATATTTAATAAGTTTTTTAATATTCTTATTATTTTTAACTATATATCTTATGTATATGTTGTAAAATATACATCATGTGTGGTTTTAATTCAGTTTTGTTTACTTTTATTAAATCACGATCAAGAAAATCAGAATACTACAAAAAAAAAAAAAAAAAAAAATCCAAAAATCGGCCGATTTTGACCAAAACCGATTTTTTACCGATAAGTGAAAAAACGTATCGGTTGACCACCAATAAGCGATATATCAGTGATATATCGGCCGCCAAGGCCGATATTTACAACACTGGTTATATCTTGGATTCTCTTTAGTCTAAGGAAATGTAGTTGGACTCATTTTGGTTTCCTATCATGTAGTGGTCCTTCACCAAAATCATTTGGTTAATTTTCATATCTGCAATGTTTTATCAAACATGTCTCCTGAAATCAGAATGTTTGGTTATGGAAACAGATGGCTCTGTAACTTGATTAAGAAAGCTTTTTTCCTGTGATTCATCTCCCTATAATTGGTATACTTGGAGTGAGCAGCTGATCTATAGTCTGATGCTTAATAAAACTCCTTATTCCATTAAGACTTCTAACAAGGAGCTACAATTCCAACAGTTGCTAGAAGGATCTTAAGGATACATCCCACCTTAGTTACATTTCCCAATCAAACTGCCAAGACCCGATACACCACTCTTAGAGCATTGGACTATAAGATAGTTGACTAGGCTGGCACTCCACCAAATTAAACTCTTCACTGAATACACGGGAGTATCCATAGAACTTGATCCAATCACACCAAAGGATATACCACAAACCATAGCAGGAAACTTCCTTATGAGGCTTACTAGGACTGACAAACAGTCAATAATCAATGCCACTTTGCAGCTACATCCTCACAAAGAAACAACTGATAACTGAACAAGTTTGACAATCTTTTCAACCCCAAGGTATAAGCCATCTGCTATCTACATAAACCCAATCACAGTTGATGTCTTTTACACTTAACATCCCAAATTCTTTCCATATTTCTGACTGCATTACTTTCTTTAACTGTAAGGCTTAGCAATCTGCACTCCTCTTTCTTTCATTTCTGAAGACTCTTGAGTTTCTCTCTTGCCAAATACCATACACACAAGCAGCAAGAACAAGTCTCTTTTTTTTCCGATTATTAATACTAATAATTCCATTTTGTTTAATAGATGGGAAGCTTAAGGATCTTCAGGACATAGCACATGTCATTTTATATATTGTTTCTAAGGGAGTGCACTTGCTTAAGGATGTGGTAGCTGTTAACCCTGGCCTTGTAGACGAAAAGGATCTCATGAAACTGGTTGGAACAAATGCTGAAGTAATAGATCTTCTCAAAAAGATCGGAATCGTCCAACTCCAAACAGCACAACCAAGGTACGTCGCGATCTACCAAAACTGTTATGAAGTGATAAAGATAAAAGATAAAAAGCTTTTGTAACGGGAGGAAGGAGTTATTTTATTTTGCTGAAACTTTGATGATGAAAATACAAAACAACTAGCTCTATTTATAGATATAGAGCAACTAGTGGAATACTTGAAAACATAAACGACTCCCTAACAACTTGCCACTACTTCAACTAAGTATCATGGCATAAGACTCTCCTAAATAATTGGTCAATCCTTTCTCTTGGAGTTGACATAACGTCTTGTAATTTGTTTACACCATTCTTCTAGTTTAGTGGATCCCAGTGATTGTAATATGATAGAGTTCCTGCAACATAAATATGTTACTTTTAGTTTAACATACACATATATAACAGGTCTGGTACGGACCGAACCAACTGGGTCAAGTCAGCTAGAGCTTACCCGGCAAACAATTAAAGTTAGCTGTTACTGAAAACAATTTAGAAGATTTTATGCATTGTAAAATAACTTTGGTGAGTTTTGGGGTTTTGGCCTAATTAACATGTATGGGTAGTTTTTTTTATTTGACCCGTTAGAGATAAACAGTCTATTCATAGGGGTTTGAACTTATTCTTGCATTCTATGGTTGCGGACAAACGCGAGGTGGAAATGATGCTTCACGATCATGCAGCTTTGCCACTTCCCATAGATCTTCACTGCCCCTTAACTTGGCAATCTCCTTTATGTTTCTGTACGTGAAAATAGAGATCTCATACCCTTTCTCTTGGAGTTGACCAATACTTAAAAGATTGGTCTTTAAATCAGGGACATAGAGGACACTGGACATGTTGTGAGTGCCATTATGTTCCATCACTACCGTCGCTTCTCCTTTTCCTAACACAAAGACCTTCGTGTCATTTCCAAACCACACGGAATCTCGAAATGACTCATCAAGAGCTGAAAATAATGTTTTGTCCCCACTCATGTGATTACTACATCCAGTGTCGAGATACCACACGTTCTTGTTGGTTGTCTGAATTTCACAAGAAGCCATCAGTAACAAAATTTCATCTTGTGGTACCTCATTTTCTGCACAATTAATCTCTCTTTGCGTAGTACCCAAATTCGTTCGACATTCGTTGCTATAATGCCCGAACTTATGACAACGATAACATTCAATGCTTGATTTGTCTGGTGTCCTATGAAAATCACCTCGTCCTCGTCCATTATCATGGAATCTGTTTCCATGATGTTGAGGCTGAAAATTACCTCCTCTTCCTCTGCCTCGGCCTCTATTGCTCCTGCCTTGACCTCGACCACGTCCACCTAAGTTATGACTGCTCGAGCCTCGTCCTCCACTTCTTTTACTTGTCATTGAATGATCAGTTGAGACCTTCAATGCTCGTTCCTCCGAATCTGGTTGTTTGAACTTCTGTTCATGCACCATTAGTGAACTTTGCAGCTCATCAAGTGAGAGCTCGTCTACATCTTTCGACTCTTCTATCGCACAAACAACAAAATTAAATTTCGTTGTGAGTGATCGAAGGATCTTTTCAATGACAGTAACGCCTTCTGTTTTGTCTCCATGGATACGCATTTTGTTGACGATGGCCATCACTTGAGAGAAATAATCAGACACCGGTTCATCCGGCTTCATTCTGATCGTATCAAATTCAGAACGTAAAGCTTGAAGCTGCTGCCTCCTTGCCCTGGTAGATCCCTGGTACTTTTTCTTCATTGAGTCCCAAATGTCTTTCGACGTTGCTTTGTTGAGAATTGTTTCAAGAATTGAACGATCAATGGCTTGAAACAAGTAATTTTTGGCTTTCAAATCTTTCAACTTATTGCCTGTAACTCTTGCTGCTGCACATTAGTAAGGGCCATTATGTTATCTGGTGTTTCTACACCATATTCGATGACTTGCCAATACTCTTTCAATCTCAAAAAGTTCTCCATGAGCATACTCCAATGCTCATATTGCCCATCGAATCGAGGAATTGATGGTTGAACAAAGGTTCCTTCAGAAGCCATTGCCCCACTTTGATCTGCTACTTCTGTAACGAATGCTTTTGATCACTCGGCTTGTTGGCTATAACAGGGCTTTGATACCACTGTTATGAAGTGATAAAGATAAAAAGGAATTCTATGGTAAATATTTTGAAGACGAACAAAAAGGCTGGTTGGAAGTACGATGATGGTGAGATAAGCAGCTTAATAAGACTGGCACGTAATGAAAGAAGTCGCTATGAGGAAACCAGAGCCAATGCAGCCAATACGATTAACACGACCCATGGTGATTATATCGTTAAAGGTCGAGAGCTGGGAACGAGTGATACAGAGATGGAACAAAAGTTCCGGGCTAAGTTTCCAAAACTGCTGACAAAACTTCATGATGCTGCTAGAACTTATCCAATAGACATCCTCAAGAAATACTACCATTGAGTAAGTTATTTTCGATTATGTGTGGGCATGTTTTATCAGCACACTCGGAATTTACAAACGTGCCTGTGAAATCTCTCGATTAAAGACTTTTCCATTGAAAATGTAACTAAAGAAACATTTTGATAATGTTATATTTAAGGAATGCTAATTATAACTGTAGGATTATTAGCTTGAGTGGTTAGATAGTTTTACCACTGGAGGTGGTTGGGGTAAGATTTTTTTTGTTGCTGGAACTTATAGAGATAAGCATTTGTTTTTCAATGGTTTAAAACAAATGAATTCTTTAGTTTTTTAGGATTGTTTTGGTTTATAATTCCTGTTGATATTGATCCAGGTGCAGTGCCCTGATATGTTGCAGACTGGTTTGTCTGGTTTCTCTCTGTGTTATCTAATGATCTGGTGCGGAAAAATGATGTATGAGAAGTGTTGCAGCCACATTTGGGGTGGCTGCTCCTGTTTTCTTTGTAAGTTTTCTTGAATATAATCTAATGAAGTTTTCTTGAATATAATCTAATGAAGTTTTCTTGATTACAATAAATCGAGGCCTATCTGTTTGTTTGTAACTATATGTCAAAATTGGGATCATGCTTGCGGCTTATTTACTACTGTCGAACATTTTGTTAATTGTAGAATACTACCAAGTTTGACTTCTAGCTACCATATTCTTTTTCCAAAATCCTAAGGCATGGCGATTTGTGATATTTTCTTTTGTAGGAAACTTGTCTTTTTTATTAACCCGTATCTTTATATTATTATCCTTTAAATATGAATGATAATCCAAATCGAACCAATTGTTAGAAACATTTGGAAATGCACATTCAACACCTGAATTTATCACTCATGTTATGAATGTTAATGTTGTTTATGTATGACGTTACTATAAACTGTCCCATTTTTACCTTAACCCATTTTCTGAACACGTTTGACTCGTTCCTTTAACCCATTTTCTGAACACGTTTGACTCGTTCCTCTTTAAGATTGCTCTAAAGTGTCTTGCCTATATAGTTAGTGTCATGTCTTTTTTTTAAGGATTAATAGCTTATTTTGTGAAGTTAATACTATGATCATGTTACATGTTTCCATTTGACGCTAATATTGAATTGAGTGATTGCTACCAAGTACCAAGTATATATCTAACAACAATAAAATAGTCATAGTGCTAATGTAGCTACAAATAAGTTTATTTTAGTGGGATGATTTTGCTTTGTATGCTTGGAGGAAAGAGAAGATCAAGCATGTTAGGAATATGTTAAAACAAATAAGCATGTTTGTACCTCTACAAATAAATACATCTGCTTACTTGCTGGATAAATGGTCAAGATAATTTTTTTTCAAACTAAAATTACATTGATTGATGATTTAGTAGCTAAACTGGTGTACGTCTGTTGTAACAAAATGTGGTGAAGTCTGCTTGAGGTCTTGGTGTTCGTGGATAGATTTGTGGATTTGTGGTTTGTATTGGGACTGTAATAGTGCTCTTGTTATTGGGTTGTTAATGATGGCTTCCTGGTTTATTCGGGTTTGTATTTATCTCTTTTTTAAAAACTTGAGGGAATTGCGTATGTATATATATATATATATATATATATATATCCTTCAAAACATTAATTAATTAATGTCATATATGTCCAATTATTTAAATTAAATACTAATTAAACATGTGTTATTTTGAATTGTCCATTGTGCCCTTTCTTTTTCATAGGAGTTAGTAGTTACTGCCTATTAGTCTTCTTCTCCGCATATGAAAAAATTAGTCACTTTCATTTTTTCAGTCCACTCTAATTTTAATATGTTTAAGACAATTTAACTTATTAAGATGATAATGGGATTCTTGCCACAAGAACACATTAACTATTTTCTCATCTCTGGCATGGTCTATACGTTTCGGTTTTGAATCTGTGTTACGTTAAGCTTTCGAGACCGTGATAGCGAATATTGTATTTGGTTGTCTTGAGTTATGTCACCTGAACTTAGTTGTTGATTAAGTGT
Source organism: Tanacetum coccineum (assembly GCA_026074375.1). Taxonomy (NCBI): domain Eukaryota; kingdom Viridiplantae; phylum Streptophyta; class Magnoliopsida; order Asterales; family Asteraceae; genus Tanacetum; species Tanacetum coccineum. The sequence continues at coordinate 115,784 of BQNB010001764.1, read as the reverse complement.
AGTTGGGGGTATTTATGTTAGGTTTAGCTTTCAGGATCTCGATAGTGAATACATTGTATTCAATTGTCTTGAATTATGCTTACTGAACCTAACAGGGGGTGTTTGGATGCGCTTATAAGCAGCTAAAATATATAAGTACCTCTCAAATTATTTAATAAGCACCTCATGTCAGGTCCATTCATCAACAACGCAAGGACCAGATAGTGTATATCAGGTCCAGTACATGTCTTAGTTCATGTCTTTATTTTTCGCGTGTTGCCTGCATTTTTGTTATGCTATAAGCAGTCCCAGTAGCTCGATATCAGTAGTACATTTTTGTTGCCTGCATATTTTTCATGTGTTGCCTGCATATTTTTCATGTTCACCTCCACCTTTACAGCATGTCAGTAATGTATATTATAAAAAGTGATTGTATCATTCTTTGTTGACTCCCTTGTTTGCACTTTCATATATTGATGTCTTAAATTTTGTTATTAATGACGGCCTTTGGTGTGTCTTTTAATTAGCTTGTTTTGTGCCTCATTTGCAGAGCATATTCTTACCTTAGTGGATCTTGAACATAAACGCGAGACGCCTGCTGTTGAGAACCCTGAGCTTGCTAGTTATAGCTAAAAAACATTTAAGGAACATGATCATTGTAGGTGTTGGAAGTAATGAAGTTTGAAGTGAAACAACATATCTGTTGCATTTATGTTTAGACCGTTGTTGCAATTTAAGATATATTGTTGGATTGTTGGTTTTATTAAGTTGTTGAATTTTAATTGTTAGATTTTTGTTGTTGGCTTTAGTTATTGAGATCACATTGTTGGTTTCCTATATTGTTCTTTTCCTTGACATCTATATGGCTGCACCAGCACTCGTCGTCATGTATATTTTGCTATACACATAAACCAATATATACAAGATCCATCAATAGTGTCAATTATTACTCGCCAGGTCTGATAAGAATGGTGGTTTGAGTTTACAAGGGATATCTATAACATATATACGGCTAAAAGACCCGTGAAATTCACGGGTATCTTAAAAGAACGTATAAAAGTATAGTGAATAAGATTGCGTATTATGAAGTCATCAAAAACAAAGATTAAAGTCATCAAATACATGCACGTGATATTTTGAGCAATAGTGACTTTTGAACAATGGCCTCTCAAAAGAATCCATAATAGGAATTTAAATCCCGTTTGTAAAGGTTTATACATTAATACATTAGTAACTTTTAGACCTTTTGATATTATAAACATACTTACTTTAAAAATCAACCATTCATTTTCGTTTCATGTTAAGTGCTACTTTAAGATGTTTGAATGTTTGATTATTTGTTAAGTGTCAAAAGTGAAAAAGTCATAATAAACTCAAGGCCCAATTAGGATTTAACCTAGTTTATATCATTCTATTATTCTCCGTCAAAAGTTAAAATCTAATATCTCTCCTTCTCTCTATTTTTTTTAAAAGTTCGCACACCCTAAAAACCTAAACCGAATCTTATCAAAACACAAACAAAACCTCTTAACCTAATATGGATGCAGATGAAGCTGTTCATGTTCCTGAAGGACACCTTGATTGGTAAACCCTAATTCTAATTTTTTACTTTGAGATTTGTTTGTTTAATAGTATTTATTTCTAATCCCTAATTGACTAATTCTATTATTATTTCTTGTGTTTATTCAGTCATGGACATCATCTATTTATGGTTGCCTCTTTTGATGGGTACTGCTATTTGGTTAATAAGGAAACAGGCTTAATTTACTGGAGAGTCCCAACGAATGGTTTACTATGCGTAGCAGATCAAGGAAAAAACGTCGATGATTATGCAGGCATCAAACAAGTAGGTTTCCAGTGTCAACTGTACCACTACAAGACCAAGGCCTCAAATCCACAGGTCTTCTTTAACTTTAACTAATTTCTAAATACATGTCGATACGCTGAATGCGACCATACTGCGTGCGTGTTTTGTAATGATTATGTACAATTTCTTAGCCCCAATTTTCTATTATATTTTGAGACTTATGGGCTTAGATAAGGTTATTATATCATAATAAACTTATATAATCCCACAAGTGTTAAAATAAGCCAAAAAATTAGGGCTTATGAAATAAGCCGAAACAAACACCCCTTTAAAAAAGTTGTACACCGTAGGCTGCTTTTACATAGGTAATGTTTCTTGCTGCTCTATAATTAATTTCTGCCATGTGTTCTAGCTTCTTGTTAGAAAGTAGCCTTATTATACAAATAGCCATATCAAAAAAATAAAAAATTCTTTTAGCGTCCTCGTATTGTTATCCATGAAATGATTTGACCAAGTTGCATCCATACAGTGTTTGGTTTTATGGTTAGTGTGATGTGTTTTATTAACTAGCTTATAAACCCATGATAAATCACGGGCGGCTAATAGTAAATTACTTGTACAACACGAAAATATTCAAATGAGAGAAAATTACATGTAGAATATAATTAGAAAGCAAATGTAATCGTTAAACGAAAATGATTCAATGCCTAAAAATATGATAAAATTTGTGCATAAATCAACATGGCAATCATTTATTAGGGTGTGGAAAATTAGATCAGTATGTTGTCACTAACATAGTGCCGCCACATTTTATAAGATATAGATTTAGACATATTTAGCATGTCAATCAGTTGTTTTATAGTTAAAAAACACGCATAAAAATAATTGATTTTATTCTTTAAAATCAATTAGTTAACTTGTAAATAGACACTATTCAAGTTAATCCTTGTAAACAATATCATTTTAAAAGATAAACAACTCAAGTTAAAATGCAAACTTTAGTTTCAGAGTAAAAACTTTCATCTGAAAAATTCGATACACAAGAAAGACAAAATGATAAACCTCACAAGATATCTACGCATTCACTTCAATAAGATAGTAAAACAATAACTGAAAAAGATTAAAATTCAAACAACAATGGGTGTCAGCCTGCCACATGGATTAAATGATATGTCAAAGTTTCAAAAAAACCTTTGTTTATTATATATATATACACACACACACACACACATATATATATATATATATATATATATATATATATATATATATATATATATATATATATATATATATATATATGTATATTAATCATATGTTGACTTAAAAGGAATAATAAATATTTTCATCATTAAGTGGATTGCAACAGTTTTTCAGGAACATGATCCTGTAGCAGGGTAGTGGAATATCTTAACAGAAATTATAGATATATTTGAGCAAAACATCAAAGTTGTGTAAAAGTTTACAACTAATTAAGTAACATGTTTGCTTTGGACCAATGTAAAATATGAATATCAATATTTAGGATGTTATACAATATGACCTCTCTGTTGTTGATAGTTTAATGTAGCTTGCACTATATAAGCAAACATTTTGGATCTCACACATAAGTATTAACAAGATCTGCTCAATTATGTCTTTAGATATACCTATTTTAACTTTATAAACTTATTTTAAGAGTTTTAATTAGGCATTACAGAAACGTAACATGGACAAGTTAATTCCAGCTAATAATTGTGTATAATGGGTTTAAATAATTGTTACGAGAAAAAAGGCTCTGAAATTTGCGTCAAGTTTCTTAAAAATTAATCGTTAGACTAGTACAAAAGTGTACACGTTTCTATGATCTACACTCATAAGTCATAAGCAATATCATTGTCTCCCTCTTTGGATACTTATTCCAGTTCTGAGACAACGAACACCATGATTATCACCAGCCAACAATTGTATTTTCCTAAAACTAATCTACAACGCCCCCCAAATAGATAAATACAATTCACATTAACACCATTAAAGCAATAACATACAACATAATCAACATAATTATAATGCTTGAACCGATAAAACGTATGGAAGCAAAACACACAGAATTAACCAAAAATCAAAAATAAGAAGGCACCTTTTAAACACTTTTATAACTTGCATTTTTTTAATTTATGCAGCTTATTCCATATGACAACGAAGAATTACTTAAAGAGCATTTTAACGGCCATTATGAAGACGAGAAAACATATGTTTTTAAGAAGGATAACTATTACCTGATAGATTATCAAAATGGAAATATAATTCATTCATTTGACTCTCACGGAAAGGTTCTCGAGAGCGATAATTGGACAGATTACTTCTTGATTAGACGAGAAGATTTTTATCTACATCGATCCTCACCGCTTTGGTCTGTGCGATATGCACGTATTAAAGCGTGGTTTCCTGGTACCTACAAGGATCGTACAATATGTTTTGTTTATCATGCACCGAGTGTCCAAAGCTACATCAACACGTGCATAGATTACAAGTTCAACCGCTTTCCAGGTGATTGTCCAGTCAATAAGTTAATCACGGAAAAAAATAGTATGAGTGAGGAAAATATTGAATTAAGGGAGGGTAATGCAAATACAATGGAAGAACTCCGCAAGTTGAATGCTAAAAATAAATCGAGAATGAACCTGAGTGTTGGTAAGCATATTAAACGAGGGGATAACGGGAATGATTTCTTCCATGGAATGTTTGACCAAGTTGATGCTCTCATTGAGAGGGCTAAAAGCTGTCCTCATGTAGAGGAGACTGTTAAGAAGCTTAGGCTGTCTTCATACCATCCGAACATCTTAACGTTTCTTGGTTCCAAAAGTGATGACGATCATGATTATTTTGCTTACGAAAGATGTGGTAAGACCTTGAAGGATTATATCTCTAATGAAAACACCAGATACGAAGAGATGAGTGAGCAGTCAATAAGAATTATGAGGTATGGCTATTATTTGCACTTTCTCAACCGTAAATTTGCACACTTTCACTTGTATTATTATATTTATCTTTATTTTTTTCTTTCATATGCAGTGGTTTGGTTTCTGGAATTGCACATTTGCATACTATAAAAAGAGTTCACAAGAATCTCTCTCTGGATAACATATGGATGACTGATGACAACACCATAAAGATTGGTGGTTTGTGGAATAGCGAGATCCTACAGAGTGACGAAGGCAAGTATGCAATTGTGTTTATTTGTTTATTGTACTAAAATTCATTTTTGTGATCCTACTTATTTATTCTGTTTGCATATAACAGAACGTCGTCCCGATCTTTATGAGGTGGGACAAGCTATCTTGGTTTACATGTCCAAAGGAATGCACAATCCTTCGCCTGCTAAAACACTCTTGCTGAAAGGTCAATTCAATAATTTGAAAATACCAGGGACACATAAAGAAGTGTGGGATCTTTTACATAAGCTTCATGCTGTCCATCCAGAACATTGGTATGACACTATTTAAATTATTTACGACTAGACTGTAGACACGTGAATTGTTAGTTGTCTGAATATAAAACTGTTATGTTAGTAACAACTAGTATGTTGATAGGAATCTTTAGACCTTGTACATGCAACTATAGAGGTAAGTAAACATGTCGGTGGTGATGAGTCAAAGCTTCCTGAATCTAAAAGTATAATGGTCCAAAAGCGCTAACTTTCTGAGATGTGTCAAAGTTTTACCTGCCAGCTATGTTATGGATTATAAACAGCAAGGGGATTATTGGTTACAGATGTTTGACCCATTTCTTCATAAGTTTACTTTATTAGTAGAGTTTAGCATGTCGCCTAAAGCGATGTGATGTTTGTTATGACTTATAGCTTATTAAACATGTTGAACAGGCCAATACAATCACCGGCACGCTTACGTAAGCACATTAATTTTTGGTCTGCTAGTGACCGTCTTAGATATTTCCAAGATCTGTCTAGCTACTTAGAAGACACGGTTCCCAGGCCCGAGCCTCTAATAACAGCACTAAAGAATCTTACAGTTGTAACTCATGGTAATCCTTTTTCTGATTGGAGCACCAAGTTCAACAAGGGTGTTGTTACAGCTATGGAAAGTGTGCCTGACAGATCAGTGGCACAACCATCGGATTCAGCGGAGGAGGCACAACAAAACTTGGAAAATGTGCCTAACAAATCAAAGCAGCCAGCGCAGGAAAAGACAAGAAAAGTGAACTACAACTACAAATGCCCTGTTAATCTGATACGTTTTATGAGAAATGGGTACACTCATATACATTCATTCACATCCAGAAAAACAGATGGAACGAGAACATTGGCGGACGATTTGGGGAGTAATGTGATTGAGATGGAAAAAACCTTCCGTTATTTATTTCCAGATCTATTTGTCTCGGTGTATGAAGTGGTGGAAAAGCATATTGATAGCCTTCCCCATAGCCTGAAAATGTGTTATCAAGCATAGAACATAGTATGAGTATCTAGGGTGTTTGTATTTGAGTTTATGTGAGGCCCAAATTACACAAAATTGTAAACTTTGTCTAGTGCTATCAATGTCCCATTGGCGGTGCATGTGATTGGCTTTGGAATGTTCACTCTCTACTATATTATTCTCTTGTCATACAATTGTTGACTTGATTGTACGAGGGTAGATTTTGGAGCTTTCGCCTCTTGGAACCGGTTCCTTATATGATGTTTGCATCGGGATGATGATGAACGATTGCATCTCTACTGCCACGACAACGACGACATAAGTAAGATGCAACTCATCTATTTTTGCATTTGATAATTCAAACTTGTCAATGTTTGATTTGAATATCAACCTTAAATACTTTCTTAGATCATTTTGTTAAAGTTTGCTTTGAATATCAACCTTAAGTACTTTCTTTGATCATCTTTGTAAGGTAATAAATTAAACATGTGATCATGAGATAGAATAACACAGATTATTTTATGGGTTTAACATAGAAAATATACAAACACTATATGAACTACTAATTAAAAAACCCATGCATATGAACTAAAGAAACTGATTTCTAACTACTAATTAAAAAACCCAGCAGCATATAAATTTTCATTTGGATAGCAAGAGGAAACATATGCTTTTTGCTTCAAAAACATCTCCTGTAAATGACGGCCCAAAAAACTGTTAAAAAGTGGTATGAGTTTTCTTGTGAAATGCAATAAACCGTACCCACCAAAATGTTGCTAAATTAATACATTCATAGATGAATATACACAAACCAATACAAATGTATAAGATGAATATACACAAACTAGACATTGTTAAAAACCTCATGGCTGTTTAGGATTGAGTTGGTCTTTTGCTATTTTCATCTTTTGGGTAACTAATCCAAAGAATATCTGATAAGTATAATTTGCGGAAATATTTTGACGAACATACAACTTATGAACATACAACATATGCCATTGATATGCCCATAAAATTCGGTAGGAGGTGTCAAATTTTACTACACAGATGACTGAGAACTTTGGAGCGGATGTTGCAGTAATATATATGCAACAATTTTAGAGGCTGCAACTACAATAAGACTAAGAGATTCCTAATCCAGTTTGATAAAAATAAAATTAAATGGAAGTCACTTTAAATGGATGAAGTATGGACCCTATCCAATTAACGTTTCATTTACATTATCTCATAATCACTAATATTGTGCGTATGTCTGTGATGATGGGACAACCTAAAGCTTTATTCCTATAGAGTTTAGAGAGTGAAGATCCAAAAAATCTATCATAAACATTGTTAAAACCCTTATGCAATTCCGCAACTGCAAGTACTACGTAGGAGACACCTATCGCCTTCCTGTAATGACATGTATAAGTGCAAATGAAGCCCAATTAAGTATCTCTGTTATCATCTTTATACTTGTTTGCTAATAAGGAAAGAACATCTCGATTTTCTGGTGCATTACCTCACCCAAATACTTAACCAGAATGTTTGCTCCAAGTGACCAACCAGCAGCATATAAATTTGCATCCGGGTAGCAAGAGGAAACATACGCTATCGCTTCACCAACATCTCCCGTAAATGACGCCCCAAAAAACTGTGAAAAAGTGGTATGAGTTTTCTTGTGAAATGCAATAAACCGTACCCACCAAAATGTTGCTAAATTAATACATTCATAGATGAATATACACAAACCAATACAAATGTATAAGATGAATATACACAAACCAGACATTGTTAAAAACCTCATGGCTGTTTAGGATTGAGTTGGTCTTTTGCTATTTTCATCTTTTGGGTAACTAATCCAAAGAATATCTGATAAGTATAATTTGCGGAAATATTTTGACGAACATACAGCTTATGAACATACAACATATGCCATTGATATGCCCATAAATTCAGTAGGAGGTGTCAAATTTTACTACACAGATGACTCAGAACTTTGGAGCGGATGTTGCAGTAATATATATGCAACAATTTTAGAGGCTGCAACTACAATAAACTAATAGATCCCCTAATCAGTTTTGAAAAAGCATAAATAAAATGAAGTCACTTCCTACTAAAGAGATGATTCGGAACCTATCTCAATAAACACCGTTACAATTTACTATATCATCAGAGCTACATCACTAATAAAAAACCCATGTTCCAAAGCTTAAAAATCCATCCATGTCATGAGTTCATAATCATTAATAAAAAACCTTTATTCTACTTACACGCTACGTCATCAATTCACTCATATATCGTATGTTCCAAACTCAAAAATAGCAAAACAAACACATTTATTCACTATTAGATCACAAATTAACAAACACATATTATGAAATTTTTTAATTCCTATAAAGGACAAAAATACACAAATTCAATATAAACCTACTATAAAAAACATAATTAAAAAAAATTAACTATGAGCCAGAAAAGCAATTAATAGAATCGAAAACATTAATATCATTAAAGTAGAAGTAGAAAATTAAACATGAACCCAAAATCTTACCAAAATTAAACATTAATATGAGAGTTAAGTACATTTTTGGTCCTTATGGTTTGGTGCGTTTTTCACTTTTGGTCCAAAATTCATAAAAGGTTTGGTTTTGGTCCAAAAGACATAGTTTCGTTCCACTTTTAGTCCAAAAGACATAGTTTCGTTACACTTTTGGTCCAAAAGACATAGTTTCGTTCCACTTTTAGTCTAAAAATTTTAGTCCAAATTTACGGAATTGGACTAAAAGTGGAACGAAACTATGTTTTTGGACCAAAACCAAACATTTTTTGAATTTTGGACCAAAAGGGAAAACGCACCAAACCACAAGGACTAAAAATGTACTTAACTCTTAATATTATTTAAGTAGAAGTAGAAAATCAGACATGGAACCAAAAATCTTACCAAATTAATGACTCTTGAATCGAATGAATTGTAATTTGTGATATCGATTTTGATTCTTAACGATTTAGGGTTAGCAACTTTATTTAGGTTTTGGGAGAGAGGATAACTCTTCAAGGTAATCGTCTATTATAAGGTTTTAAATTACATAAGAGACCTTGTAAATAGTTAAAAAAAACACGAATAAAAATAATTGATTTTATTATTTAAAATCAATTAGTTAACTTGTAAATAGACACTATTCAAGTTAATCCTTGCAAACAATATCATTTTAAAAGACAAACAACTCAAGTGAAAACGCAAACTTTAGTTTCAGAGTAAAACTTTCATCTGAAAAATTCAATACACAAGAAAGACAAAATTATAAACCTCACTAGATTTCTACGCATTCACTTCAATAAGATAGTAGAACAATAACTGAAAAAGATTAAAATTCAAACAACAATAATGTATCTAATGGAAGCGTTTTTAAAACTTTTGAACATAATTTACATAGTTAACAGCTCTTTTACAAAAATGTTATAGAATATAATAATTGTTATCATTAATAAACTTTGAAAACCGTGTAATAAAGAAGTTTCCATAAAAATTTGAAAAGCAAACTTCATCTAGGTGGCATTTACACGTGGCATTTATGATGTGTGTGAAGGATGATCATAGTTTTTTTAATGATGATTTTGTTTAGATCCCAGTGATATTGTGATAATGAGAAAATAATTCTTTAGATCCTTATAAGCAAGGGGCGGTTTTGAAAAGAATGGATAAAAATACCTAAATTGCCCTTTTAGCCTTTTATTTTAATTAAGAAGAACACCTCATGTTATAGAATATAATAATTGTTATCATTAATAAACTTTGAAAACCGTGTAATAAAGAAGGTTCCATAAAAACTTGAAAAGCAAACTTCATCTAGGTGGCATTTACACGTGGCATTTATGATGTGTGTGAAGGATGATCATAGTTTTTTTAATGATGATTTTGTTTAGATCTGGAAACAAAGAGATAAAAAAGCCAGTGATATTATGATAATGAGAAAATAATTCTTTAGATCCTTATAAGCAAGGGGAGGTTTTGAAAAGAATGGATAAAAATACCTAAATTGCCCTTTTAGCCTTTTATTTTAATTAAGAAGAACACCTCATCTTTTGTTTAATTGCAATTTTGGTACTTTTAATATTAACCTTTGATCAAACTCATCTAATGGCCCATATTCATTCTAAAAGTTCTGTAAAGTTCTGCACCTAAAATGAGTTCTCAATATAACACTTCACTATATATATATATATACCAAATAACGGGGGCTTGGCACAAAACTTCTTCTTTCATATTCAGCAACTTAACACTAAGGGGAGTGCTTGCAAGAACAAAGACTTGCTGGATTCACTGCATGCGATTAGGCTTCGTTCTAGTAAAAGATGATTAAGCATAAGTTCTAAAGCTTCTAAATGACTGGCTCTCTCAAATATAATTATTAACCAATACCAATATTCCAGAAAAAGGCGAAAATTACCAGCTCTCTCAAATATATGACTGCATTCAAACTCGAACAAGCTAAAGCCATCAATTATCTTGGGTACTAAAGTTGGATACCCGAATATTCATAAGGCTTAAAATTCTCACAATTTAGTGGACTTGGTTGCGCTAGCTATAATGTCAATCCGGTTGGATTTGCCTTACTAAGAGCATTTTTTATATTTTGAAAATATATATATTAAGATTTTTCATAAAATATCAGATGGAAAAAATTTAAGCAAGGCAAACATGGAGAGATATAATTAATTTTTCCAATTTGGCTTCCCTCCACACTTAAATTGAACATTACCCTAAATGTAACTGATAATAGAGATAAAATTGGGAAAATTAAAGGAAAACGGTACTTCTCGGGGCATAAAAAAAATGCATAGCTGGGGTAGAGCTATCATTGAGCATACTTCATAATTTTTCATATCTTTAAGCTAAAGTACCTGCATAAAAGTAAACACACAAAAGCACACAAAAGATAATATTTTTGTTGTTTTTTTAGAAATTAAATAATGGATATTAGTAGAAGAATGGAGGAGGGACTCCTCCATACTTAATTTTAGATATATAAATTTAGTGCTAAGGCTAAATATAATGGTTGTTGATTATAATGACGAATATCAAGGGGAGTTACAAGGGAATTCTCAAGAGGATAATCTCACACCAGCTATGATGTTATTATCGAGAGCAATATCTCAAAAGTTTTCTACACCCACCAACAACCGTCTTCGTATTTCATCAAACACAAAGAATCAAGCTGTGGTTTAGGATGGTCGAGTTGACATACAAACCAAGAATGCAGGCTTTGGTGGAAATGCTAACAAGAATACAGTGAGAAAAATTAGGAATCAAGTGTTTAATGTAGGAAATGGAAGTGATGAAAGCAATCCGAGTATTCAGCGTATTTCACGAACTGATTCTACTCCGAGCAAAGCAAATGTTCAATGTTACAATTGCAATGAGAAAGGCCATTATGCTCGTGAGTGTCAAAAACCAAAAGTTGATGATGCAAAGTATTTTCGAGAGCAAATGTTGCTAGCTATGAAAGATGAAGCCGAAAATATCCTCATCAATGAAGAAAATAATTTCATGCTTGACAATTCATATGGTGAAGAAAGTTTGGAAGAGTTAACTGCTGCAATTATGTTGATGGCTCGACTCCAACCAGCTTATGATAATACTAAGAATGTGCCATCATATGATGCAAAGGCTGTCAGTGAGGTAAATGCTTCATCCATGGTTTATGAACAAGTGATTCATGTGAAACGTAAAACTATTATTCAAACAAAGGATGTTGATCAAATTGATTATAGTATCATATTTGATGATCCGTTTGTGGAAAATAATGGTGGCATGTCTGAACATGATTCAAATGTTCATGACGAATATCGTGAAATACAAATGCTAGCATATAATGTTTAACGAGAAGCTGAAAATAAAAAAATGTTTGAATGATGATCTTAAAAAGCAAAAAGATTTGCTACAATAGGAGTTTGAGATGTGTAAGGATCGGGTCAAAACATTTGAGTAAAAAACAATGCAATGTTCAAAATACAAAGAAACATGTGAAGCGTTGGAACGTGAATTAAGAACTGATAAGAACATCATTGAATGAATCATGAAAGAAAAAGATCAAATTCAAAGTGATTTTTTCAAAATTGAAAATAAAAAGATAATAATTCAGCATGAAACTCAGTTGGCAAAAAAGGCTTTTAAAGAACGAGAAAATCGGTATCTTGAAGATATCATTGATCTTGAAAAGAAACTGAGCTCTCATGATCGAATTGTTTACAAAATGGGCCAGTCAATTCAAATGATTCACGTGCTTGGTAAAAAACCAAATAAAGTTTATCATCATTTTCCTAAAAGCTGGGTTGGGTTATCAGAATCCTAAACGTCTTAAGAAGGCCATTGCAGCACAACCTAAACTTTATAATGATGATTCTAAACTTTATAATGGTGATTCGCTTCATAATGTTAATTTAATAATTGATTCGCCTGATTTAGAGGAAACATTAGAGGAGGCGGAAGAAAGCGATTTAAAATGAGAAACAAAATGGTTAAAATTAATTATGAAAAGTTAAACACATTTTGTGAAACATTTGTTCGTCAACAAGAATTTTCTACTGAACAAACATATTTTTCAATTCCTTCTACTTCTAATAATGGTTCTGAGTCTAAAGATATTCCATCGAATGTACCAACTCCAATAATGCCAAAAAAGTAGATTGTTAAATATGTTTGACTCAATGGGTGTTGCAATTAACACTTTACAAACAAGGATTGATAAAAGCCTTTTAAAAGATACACAACGAAGGTGGATGTCTGATAGTCAAAATTCTTTAAGAGAGTTTTATAAAACCTATGTAATTCCAATGTCAAACTCTTTATACTAGAATTTGAAAGAAATAAAAGAAGAACTCATTGAAGAAGTACATGAAATGTTAAATATATTTGAGTCAATGAAACAAAAAGTTAATGAAAAATCTCCAACAGAAATTCTTATTCAAAATGAGATTGATCGACTTTTGGAAGTACCCTTGACAAGTGAAATCCGAGATTGTGTGTTGCTTTTTGTTGAAAAGCAAAAAAATGAGTTGTTAAAAGCAGAGCTTGAGAAAAGTTCAAGTGATTCCAAAGATATCCAAGCCAATTTGCTCAAAAGAATCAAAATTCTTTAAAAAGATTTTAAACGATCACAAGCCCAAAGTATTAAGTTTGAACTCAAATTACAACATCAAAAGGAGAAATGGCTTGTGATGTCTCTTGGAAGTCAAAGTTATCATCATTGAATAATAAGAACGTGTTGCTAAAAACTCATGTTGAGTCTGTTGTTCAAGAAAGAGAAAACATTAAACTTGAATTTCAAAAGCATTTTAATTCAATAAAAGCAACACAGGATTAGAATCAAAAAGATGTTGATGAATTAATCAAACATGTCAATCAAAAGACATATTCTTATGCTAATGTGCATGCTAAAAATCAAGATCTTTTGATGATAATTTCTGAGCTTAAGAACAAGTTAAGGACAATTGAAAAAGGAAAGAATGTGAATACTAAGTTTGACAAATCTGAGACCTTAGGAAAACTTGTACGTGTCACACTGTTTACCAAAACTCTAGAAAACAAAGCTAAGAACATCTCAAACACTAAGGTTAAGTCCGATAAGTCAAAACCAGTCACTTCACAGTCTATACCCAAAACCAAACAAAGTCAAAAACACAATGACAATGTAATTGCAAGAGGAATGTATAAGATAACCAAACAAGAAACAAAAACATGAGATTCTAAAGCTAACATAAATTTTTATAATTTCACAGGTATATGAAGTTCTAATAGTGTTAGAAGATCAAAGTCTAAGGACAATAAATTAAAGAATACAGTCTTAAAGAACACTAAGAGCTCATCTGCATACGTTTGGAAGACATCAAGTAGTGCTAGCTTAGATTCTAATAAATGTGAAACAAAGAATTCGAATGTTTGTCAAACAAATGAATGTGTATCATGTTTTAAGACTGTAAAAGCATGTGTAAATGCTGTCAATGACGGTTCGAATATTGTTTGGGTTTCTTGTGGTAAAGATGTGTTTTCGCATTCTCATGAAAAGTGTGTTGCTCGTAATGCTTTGACCAGGAATTCTAGTGTTAAGAGAGCCTTATTTACAACCCCCACAACAGCAAAATCTAAGAATTTAGGAACTAATTATGTAGTTTCAAAATCTAGATTAAGTGTTGTTAACACCCCAAAAACAACAAATAAGGTCTCTAGTGCTTTACCACTATCTCCTGATTCTAGTTAAAGTAGGACACTTAGCAGCTACATGAACAATTAAATTGCAACAAGTGGAAGGTGGTAGAAATGGTTTGAATACCAACAAGTTTTAATTAGACACCTAAGAGCAAAACTCCTCAATCAGAATTGAGTGAGAAAAAGAGTAAAACCAGTGTTACATCTAAGTCTAAAAAACCAGTTAACACTCAGAAATGGGTAGTCAAACTGTACACACTTCCATCTATATTTGTGCATGTTATGCTAGTGATCCAACTCATCCTTTTGATTGTTGATAGCGGATCCTCAAAGCATATGACTGGCAATCTTCAACTGCTAAGAAATTTTGTTGAGTAATTCATGTGAACAGTCCGCTTCAGAAATGATAATTTCACTGCAATCAATAGATATGGAGATTATGTTTAAGGCAATCTCACGATTTGTCATGTATATTATATTGAAGGCCTTGGGCACAATCTGTTTCGGTCGAACAATTTTGTGATTGCGATTTAGAAGTAGCCTTTCATTCAAACACGTGTTATGTTTGGAATTTAGAGGGTGATGGCTGGCTTACCGGATCTCGAGATTTGAATATTTATACTATCTCTATTTCTGAGATGGCGGCTTCTTCTCCAGTGTGCTTAATGTCTAGAGCCACATCAATAAAATCTTGGTTATGGCACCGTCGGTTGTCTCATTTGAATTTTAGCACCATTAACCAACTAACGTCAAATGTTCTAGTTGATGGGCTTCTAAAATTTAAGTACAACAAAGATCACCTATGTTCAGCTTGTGAACATGGTAAAAGAAGAAAGCTTCACTACCACCAAAATTGTTTCGCAGCACAGAATCCAAACTCGAATTACTTCACATGGATTTGTGTGGGCCAATGCGGGTCACAAGTATCAATGGCAAGAAATATATTCTAGTGATCGTTGATGATTATTCTCGGTACACCTGGGTTTATTTTCTTCAAACCAAAGATGAGGCTCCAGATTTGTTCATCAATTTCGTTAATCAAGTTCAAAGGAATCTAAAGGCTCAAATTCTGACAATTCGAACTGATAATGGAACCAAAATCAAAAACGAGAAATTACGAGCACTTTATGCAAAGTTAGACATTATTCATAAAACTTTAATTGATCGAACACCTCAACAAAATGGTGTTGTTGAACGTCGAAAACATACACTCGTCGAGGCTGCTCGAACAATGCTTATCTTTTCAAAAGCATCAAAATTTTTGTAGGCCGAAGCCATTGCTACTGCTTGCTTTACTCAGAATCGCTCTATTGTACACACACGGTACAATAAGACTCCTTATGAGCTGGTTTGAGGAAGAAAACCCAATATTCAATATTTCATGTGTTTAGATCTCTTTGCTATCCAACACATGATCGTGATGATCTTAGGAAGATAAAAGCAAAGGCTGGCATTGGTATTTTTATTGTCTATTATGAGTCATCACGTGGATTTCGTATCTACAACCGTCAAACCAAAAAGATTATGGAAAAAATCCATGTCAAGTTTGTTGATCTCACAATTATGGCTTCTTAATGCAACAATTTAGAACCCAAAATTAACTGCATGAATTTTCAAGATTCATCAAAAGATAAACAATCAGTACCTTCAAAATCAGACTTGGATAATTTCTTTGGTCGTTTGTATGAAGAATACTTTGTGACGAGTTCACAAGAAGTGTCGTTGAACAAGATGATGCTCCTCAAATAGTATCCTCGTCAGCAGAACAAGTTGCCAATGATCCAAACTCTCCAATCATGAATGAAAATGTCGATGAATCAGTTAAAGAATATATTGCAGATTTGGATGAAAATGTGTTTTATAATCCACCTACAACTCCTGTGTTCGAAGTAGCAGAGTCGTCATCCACCAAATATGCACCAATTTCACCAAAAACATCTCAAGTGATAAGTGGACTAAGAATCATCCAATTGAACAAGTGATTGGTGATCCTTCAAAACCGGTATTGACAAGAAAAAGACTTCAAACTGATGCAGAAGTTTGTATGTACGCACTCATAGTGAGTACAATCGAACCGAAGAATATCAAGGAAGTTATGCTTGATCACAGCTGGATTGAATCCATGCAAGATGAGCTTAACCAGTTTAAATGCCTTGATGTTTGGGAACTTGTCAAATGTCCTATTGGCAGAAACATAATCGCAGTGAAATGGATTTGGAAAAATAAGACCGATGCTGAAAACACAGTTATTCAGAACAAGTCTCGTTTGGTTGCCAAAGGATACGGTCAAGAGGAAGAAATCGATTTCAATGAGTCATTTGCACCAGCTGCAAGACTTGAAGCTGTCAGAATCTATGTGGCATATGCGGCTCACAAGAATTTTCCTTTTTTGACTCACAAAGTGCAATTGCCATATCTTGTAATCCGGTATAACATTCAAGAACAAAACACATTAATATCTGTTATCATTTTATCAAGGAGCATGTTCAAAAAGGTACAATTGAACATTACTTTGTTGGGACGGAATACCAACTTGTTGATCTATTTGCAAAAGCCTTTTCGAAAGAAAGGTTTGAGTTTTTAGTTCACAGGATTGGTATGCGGTGTATGACTCCAACTTAGTTGGAACGTCTAGCAAAGTTGTCTTCTTGAATGAAAGATCATAAATCAAGACAATTTTGTAAATACATTTAAAAAACAAAATACAAAATTGAAAAATAAAAAGAAAAACAACAAAAAAGATTTTTAAAAAAAAGGAAAAACAAATAAAAATTTGAAAAATAATTTTTCTTAACTTAAAGATACAAACACATATCTTCTTCGTTCAAATCAGTTTCATGATACTGCATTTCTACACAAAAATGTTTCTGTAAGTGCAAAATAAATGTATCATGAACTGAGGGGGAGTAAATCATTCAAAAAAGATCTTTCATTGCTAAATATGTGTTTTGTAATCAAAATCCATTAGAAAACAAAAGATTTCTTCAAATTTTTTCTCAAAAGAATGTTTAAAACTGCAAAATTAACTTTCTTTTGATAAGTTCTTTAATTAGACATCTTATTGAGGGGGGTTATACATTTTCCAGTCAAATCATCATCAGGAAAATAAAATGTGTTCTCAAAAAGAAAAAATAACCTCGTGTGGAACTAATTTTTATCAAAAGGAAGGAAATTTCAAATAAGGATAATTGTTCGAGAGGGAGTTATGAAATTTTTAAGTCATAACAAGAATTTAATTGCAAAAATGATTTAAAAAGAACTAAAAAAAAGTGGTCTAACTCCAAAGGGGAGTTAAGAAATTTTTGGATAATAAAAGGGTACGAAAGTAATTTTGGGAATTTGAGGTGAAAAATGCAAAATTAATCTTTCGTATGGGTGTTTATTGTTTACGAAAGGAACATGAGAGCTTGAAATGACAAAGTTAAAAAGATAACTTTCGTAGTGTTAAATAGCTTACATAAGGAAACATAAGGGACTAAAATTGCCAAAGTTTGAAAGTCATTTTCGAAGATATAAAAGGAACAGTTTCGTACACTACCTTTATCACTTTGGTAATTTATAAAAAAAGGTTTCGTAATTTCATTGAGTATCTTGAGCTTTCGTAACAAAGAACATACAATCCAAATCGTTTTATAGAACCTCTGTGATAGAAAAATCTAAGATATCGAGTCCTATTTGCATTTTGTGCTTAATCGATGTTTTAATTGCTTAAAATAGGTTTCGTTGAGATCTAGGGTTTTTTAAATATGCAATATGCGTGAAAAGTGAAATTGACTGAGGCAAAATGATAATATGTGCTTAATAACATGATTGACATTGATTGATCACTGCAAATATCATTTGTGGACTGAAATCATTGGTTTCGTAACGAAGATAGGTTTCGTAAACTTTGAGAAAGTGCTTTCAAACATAAAATAAGCTTAAAAAGTTGAAAAAATGATAAATAAGCTGTCAAATAAGCAGAATTATTCAGCCTGCCATTTTTCATGATTAAAATTATGTTTACAAAAGTTTTGTCTCGGGTTTCGGTTTCATGAACAGTAATGGGCCAATGGGTTTCGTAAATGATAATTTGGGCCTAATTAATGGGTTTCGTAAGTTTTAATGAGCTAAAATTTTTGTTTCGTACAAGGATTATTAAATGAGCCAAAATTTTTTATCAGATACTCAAATGGGCTTAATTGTTGAACAAAAAGGCATCTTACAAAAACAAATGATAAATTTTGTTTCCAAATCATATTTTATGTTGATAAATTGATCAAATTGTGAAGATTGTGTCCGGTTACGACTGCTTCCTGAGATTAACAGGATGAGGATTGAGTAATCTACTGACCATCCAAATATCGTATATAAGATTATGTTTTGTTAACAAAAATTTTCAGTCAATTTATCAATGAAGTGGAAATGTAAAAGTGAGCTCTAACTGTCTGTGATCATAAAGTTTCTCGTGTATCATAAAAAAAGTTCAAAGTATTGAAAAAGATTGTTTCAAAAACCGTTCAAAAGGTGATTTGTGACTATCTAGTGTACATAATTTAGTAAATGGTCTAAGTCATGTCCGGTTTTGGCCATTTTCTAAATTGAACAGAATGAGGAGTGAGTGGCTTAGTGACCATCTAATTTATGTTTCATTAGATTGGTTATCTAATCATTGTTTTTAGACATCTTTTGGAAAACTTGTTTTTGGAAAAGGTATCTCAAATTCTAAATCAAAAAGCTATATCTTTGTTTCAGAAAGTGGTACTCTTTCACAAAAATGTGTTTTAAAGAATATAAAGTTATGCTATTGGATTTCTTAATCGTCAAAAAGGTGGTCACAACTTTTTTTTAATTATAACAAATCAGAGTATATCTTTATTATTCTTGAAACAGTATCATTTCACAAATGCTTTTTGTTGAGGACACTCAAAAATAGAAAGAGAGATCAAATCCATAAGCGAAAAAGCAAATCAAAGTATGCTCAAAAATGAATTGTCAAAGCATACAAAATGAGTTTATAAGAATAAGACCAATAAAGCGTATGACATGTACTCGAAAAAGCAAAAATTGGCACATGAGAAAGAAAATGATCAGAATATGCTTAAAAAGAATTAGAGAGCGTATAAAACAGACAGAGTGGAAAGAGACAAAAATGTTATAAATGTGAAAATTACAAACTTTATCTTTAATTACTAATTCATTCATGTCATCATACAGCATTCCACATGGCTCAACATGTAATTCCAGCAGCTCAACTAGTTCCAATGTATCATTCAATCGGGAGATGCAACAATTTTGCTATGTTACAAAGTATTCGTTTCTCTCTTGAATGAAAGATTGTTGGGAAAATATTACTTGATCATCCACTCAGTTATGCCTTAATCCGATGTCCCTACTGTGTACTTACAATAATTTTGGAGGACGGTGAGTAACGTACCAAACACTAAGGACACAATCAAGTTCTTGCTGGATACTGAACAGTTCATATACACTGTGGATATGTTCCGAGACATTCTGAAGCTACCAATGGAAACTCCTAAAAATCTATTTGTCAAACCAACCAACATCGAGACTATTGAAGCTTGATGAATAGAGTTAGTTATCAAGGTGTTGTCGACAAAGTGAGCACTTTTTACACAAAGAATCTGGCTCAACCATGGCATACAATGTTCAAGGTGTTCTACTAATTGTTGGGATTTAACAATATAGGTAACCAGTTTAGCTATGAGTACGCAGCGGAATGGATCTAGTTATGGCACATAAGATTAACACATAATAAAGTAAATAATTATAACAATAAAGTAAATAATTACTTACCTCTTGATCTTGAACTTGAAACAAGTTAAGCAGTTAAATTACTGCCTCTATAGTTACTCACACAAACACGTCAACCGAGTATGAGTTGATTGCTAGTCTACCTTCATGAACCAAACACCTTATGTTGTATACATATTTACTTGAACCGAAATCCAAAAAACTTGTGTCTTGTTCTAGATCCAATCCAAATACCTAAGTGGTACGCATTTGGATCGAATAGAGGAACAAATAAAAATAAAACCCATAAAAGACCACATGGGATTCGAATGAATTCAACAAAACATAAAAGCTCCAATATTATTAAGCAAATAATATGAATACTCTCAAAGTATTATGGTTACTAAGACCTTAAAGCTATGATAATTCTATAAATGACTCGTTTTGTTTTGATACGTGTATTGGTATTGATGCATTCATCTCTATGCCCTAGTACCTCCTTTTCTACACCAAGGAGTCCTAAACGGCTTACAATACTTTCTTAAGTAATCATAATCTTATAATAAATAACTTATACATATTTTTTACCAAAATATCTCATACAAATCACAAATCATACCACCGAACCACTTAACCCGAAGTCATTTGTTGATAGATAACAAGCCAGTAATAATTAATAGATTGTATGCATGCTATGTATATCTAGTATACTAATGGAGATACATGCATCATGCATGCATAATGGTTTGATTTTGTTCACTAAATGTCAGACGATGGAACAAGAGAAAAGTAATATAATATTCCTTTTCATTGTTGAGTGACATTAGGATTTTTAATAGTCGTATGGAATTTTTATGTGGGACGAATAATTTTATATGTATCTCGAACCAAACATCAAAACGAGGGAGGGGTATTTATATAGCCATCAACCCTAGTTTAAGATAAACTAGGATATTCTCATAATCCTTATCACAAAATAACTCTTATCCTTTAACTCTAAAATTGATCCCAAAACCCCTTCTAGAAGCTATATGGGTTGGTCAACAAGTGACACCAACAAGGTTTGGGTTTTGTCAATTTTAGTCTTTTCGGTTCATATTTAAATATTCGTTACAATAGTTAGACAAGTAACGGTAATTAACGACTATTTAAAATACATGGTGAAGTAAAACATACTTTAAGTGTTTAACGCGTGTTTCCCCAATAGGCTCACGTATTTCTAACGTATAACTTGCAGAACCGACTGCCATATTCCAACAGCTCTCACTTGGGAGTCGGAGTAGCAGGCTGCATATATACTGATAATTGGCAACGTCTAGCAATACACAAAATTACCTTTAAATTAGAAATACTTGAGATAATAGTTTCAAGAACAATCTCAGCTTATAATGGTTAGTTTATTTATTGCTTTAATCATCATCCATTTGTTACAGATACCATTAAACCATGGATATGGATCCTAACTCATTCCATATAGTTTAACTATTTAGTTTCTTATTATAGAAATAATTCAGATATACCAAATGTAATCAAGAATCATTTTGAATTACCCTTTGGGCACGGCCATGCAATTATCTGATTAATTCTGGAAAGGCGCCATGGTATCATTCTGCACATATCAAATGGAGGAACAAATTCTTTATTGACTACAAGTGTTGTGGATGCAGCTTCACATCACTTCTAAGAATAGCTTTTATGACCACCTTATTCAGGATAGCGTTTGACTTAGACTCAAAAGGTAATATCCACACATGCAGAACTTGCTTGCATCTCAAGTCTAAGGATGACTTTTAAACCATTTTTGAAATTTACTCATGACGAGGATCCAAAAGTAAATATTCGAAGGTTGGGGTATCCAATATGCATCCCTTGTGAATATACATGAGTTTGGCAGGAACGATCCATATATTCAAAGAATATAACCAACACTCACATTTGCTTTACATAACAATATTCACATATTGTTGACCGACAATAGACATATTTAGAATGATAAAATCATTCAAGGATTAAACATGCAAATATAGGATAACTATTATTATATGAATGAAGAACAAACACCGAGTATCTTTATTCATTAGAAAGTAAAAATTATCTTTCAATCCTAATTATCCAAATACTAAAGACAGATATGCATGAAACTAATTAGCAAATTAAAGTCCAATGTTTCCAACATTCTTAACTTTTCCTTTACAAGACAGCTAAATAGTTATCTGAGTAAACTTTCTGAATACTTGATTCAAATTTACATTTTGTGAAAGATTTATATAATAAGATAAGTGTCTTATTGTTCATGTGCACACTATTGCAAGAGTCATAGTATGGACAAGGTAACAGTACCTTTTATAGGTTATTTGAAGTCAACAACATACTTATTTCAGACAGTCATCTTTACAGTTTCTTAAAATGTAAAGTATTCTCATTCTTTAATGTGTAATGCAACAATGCTCTTAAGTGAGCATATCTACTTAGCAGATTTATCATAAATGATGAAATCCTTCTTCAACTAGAATTGATTATTCTTTAGCATTAATTGTACACAAACAACATTATGCCTTATATAATTTGTAAACATTTGTATTAACAGTCATCTAACTTCTCTCAATTAGATATTGGTATCTAAATACTCTCAATTAGATACTGTTGTTGTTAGCTCATCTTGCTTTTATGCAAAAGTAACAACGAGTCTCATTCACAATATAATATATATACATGACGAATCCTTAGTTATAAACACAAGGTTTCCATCCATGTAACAAATTATCTTAAGTGAAATATACCATTTAAGACTTGCTTCAATGATATATTGCAATAGCTATGTTTGGCGACACGTAGCAGTAAGCAATAGCAGTAGCAGGAGCAGCAAACAGGAGTAGTTAGCAGGAGCAGTAAGTAATATCAGTTTGTTTAAAAAAGGTGTTTGGTAACGTAGCTGTAAGCTGTAATTAAAAAGTGTAAAATTACAAAAAGGGCATATAACTTATTTAAAGAAATTATAAATTTTATATTTGAGAGCATAAATGTAATTTTAT
Source organism: Tanacetum coccineum (assembly GCA_026074375.1). Lineage (NCBI taxonomy): Eukaryota > Viridiplantae > Streptophyta > Magnoliopsida > Asterales > Asteraceae > Tanacetum > Tanacetum coccineum. The sequence continues at coordinate 92,633 of BQNB010001764.1, read as the reverse complement.
AACAAACTGCTTGGAGCAGTTTTTGAAATGCTTCTTCAAGAAGCATTTGATATTAGGGCGGTTAAACAATATTCAAACGCTTGTTGAGGTGTTGTCAAACAAGATTTTCATCTAAAATGCTTAACCCTTGCTGCTTGTTGCTCCAAAACGCTCCAAAATGCTTGTTGCCAAACACAACCAATGTGTTGTACTTAATTTACCTCATATATTTATATAATAAACATTTATTCCAAGGTTGTTTGTTTTATTTCCTAAATTCACAAGTGAAGTTTCATTCCAATCTAAGGATTAATATCTAGCTTTGATGGAATGATACTTTCAAGATGTTACACAACATATGAATTTTAAGGAAACACATAGTGCTCCCACTTGATGCCAGGTGTACTCAGGAGTTATCTTAATTTAATCAAAAACCATATTGTGATTAAACTTAAGATCTTAGCTCCTAGATGCATGATTCAATCCACACTTGGATTCTATTATCTTGTATACTTTATAAAGATTATTTTAAACTTATAACCCCTTTTGATTACACACCGTCCTCGCAAGGTAATCATTAGGGAAAGAGTTATGATCCTTAATTCGCCATATGTCAGATTCAAGAAAACCTGTATGACAATTAGTTATCTTTATATAATTAATGCGTGTAAAAAAGAAAGATTTAATCATAGTCAATTGCTTGAGTAAGATTAAAAACTCTTGTCATCAGTCAGGAGTTAATATGTATACAATTTTGTCTTTATGAGCCTTTCTTTAAAAGAAACTAATTCCGACCTTACATTTTACTGTTTGGCTAAAGATCAATCAAGCTTAAAACATTGATTGCCTTTTAAGGACTGCATCTTGTTATTCATAATTCTAAGATCTTTATCAGATTCAAGATATGATAATTCATCTTATTTAGTTAGCACGTTTATAATGACCCTTTAACTAATATTCCTAAGCATTGATATAAAAATATCATTCCATTGATGAGGCATCCTTATGAATTTATGAATGAGAGTTACATTATACTTTGGTTTTACATTATCATGTTCTCAATATGACATCAACAAGTGAATTCAGAAGGTTATGTCATGTACTTTGTTCTTGAATATATTCAAGATCTATAGATGCTCCCACTTACTTTTGTTAGAAGAGATACTTCTCTAAATACTAAGTATTGAAGCAACAATAAATTGTTCTTAATTGGGAAAACAAAATACATTTTACCGTTCTCATCTCTAGTTTGTTAATAATATGCTTCATAAGATATTATCAAATTTCAGAACATTAATCAAGACATAATGGGATTCATCCCAATCCATAAATAGATAATGACTTGAATACCTTCTAGGTTGAAACTATATTGAGTGTATCCATGACACACACAAAATTCTAACCTTGATCGATTTGGAGGTAGAGCAATTAAAGTTATCAGAAATCAAACAATATGAATATAGTTTGTTTCAACACATTAGACATACCATAAAAATATGGTATTCTATGAGTAGTGGAATTGCGAGACTATATTAGAATTCCCTTAGATAACTTAATTCTCTTTGGATAAAATACTCACCAATTGGGTCAAGCCAAATTGAATACAAAGTATTTTAAAACCAAATGCATGCTATAACGTATATATCTTTGAATAGTATAATAACACTATGTTCATGTGTTTCAAGACAACAAAACATGTCAAGTATACATCATAAGTCTTTGAATAATTCAAGGACCTTATTGTTCATGTGTTAATCAAGAAGACATAACAATTTTTACTACTTACTTTATGTTATGAGTCATTGATAAATCAAAGACTCTATAATTATGTCTTAACAAGAACATAATTATTCTAACTAAAGTAATTATGAACGCAAACTCTTGAGTTCAATAGTAATTTCAAGTTAATTTTTATAATTCATAATTATGATTGTATAATTTAACCATAAGTCTATTGACTAAAACATGTAGTCAAAATGTTGAAGTAGCTTACTATTATATCTTCACATTTAATTGTAATAGGACAACATACATCTTATGTGTTTAAGTCCTAGTAAAATGATTAGCTTCCTTACCTTGCGGTCAAGAAAAACCAATAATCATATTGTTGTGTGTTGTTCCTTGCACACACTTAAGATTTCTCCCACTTGTGTACGGGACAACATTATTTAATACAATACGACACACGCTAGAAAGTATAAACAATATGATAGTGTCATAGATATTACAAGTAGATTTCGAACCATAACGTTTAATAAAAAAGTGTGAATTATTATTCTATAGATAACTTTTCGGAAAGCAACATCAGAAAGACAATGGGCTATCTATAAAATAAAATGCAATTATCCTTAATCCATGTTCGTTCATATTCAGAAAGTAATGAATTATTTTAAAGCAAGCTAGAAATAATAAGGGCAATTCACAAAGAAATAAATCTTGTAGCTCCCACTCAAATTGACATCATAACATGAATGTTATTTTAGTAGTAAAAAGCAAAGCTCCTACTGGATTTGTCAACATTGTAAGTGTTACATTACGAGTAGAAAGCAAATAGCAATTTATTTACTTTCCTATTTACTCAGAATACCTACAAGCAGCAATGTACTTAGGTACTGAACCGAGTATATGAGTTTTTACTTATGTAGACAAGGGACTAGCGATTCATGCTTTCATTAACTTGAATATTTAGCATGCAATTCCTCCTTTATCGTCTGCATAGCCACAAGGGTGTTTAGCACCTTAAGGAATAATGTGAGTCTAAGAAAGATGCCTAGCAGATATGCTAGTAATTTCTTTACTCATTGCGGTTTAAACTCATTCATCGTGACAAATGCAAGATGTAATTTATTTTGGTAGCTATAGACAAAATGTTCTCTAGTTAGTCAAAATATTTTATCTTTCAATTATTTCAAAGCCAAAAAGAAGGGTAATGAAAGACAGTAAATGAGTTTAACTGTAATTCAAAATTTTCAATTATAATCATATCTTATTCTTGTCAACCAATGAGTATAGATAGAAGTGAGTCTCACCTTTTCTTACTAGGAAAAGAGACTATGTTCATCTTTTAAAGAAAAACAAACTTTTATTTACGAATTATATTGCAAAACACAATTAATTAGAACATATAAAATTCAATTTAGTATTTTTGATAATTAAATTCTTAATAGAATTAACTACATAATTAATTTACTAATCAAGACTAAGATCCAACTTGACCACCTACTTATTACCAAAGTCTGCCAGGGCATAAACAAGTTGGGCAAGAGGTAAGCGTCGAGCGTTAATTGCAATTTAATGCAACTCTTAGATTTATGATATATAACAACCTACAATTTTTATCAATGTAAATATTAATCTGTTAAATTCGATGCAATGTACTATCCATCTATTTATACATATCACCTTTGTACAGGGAAATTTTTTGCTTTATTCCACTATGTAACATGGTTTTCAAACTAAAGTTAACGAGCTCACACAACCTACCTATGCCATCAATGTTTATATCATCCTAATATTTCATGTCTATTCCCTAATATCATTTTTACCAGAAACATTATCCATTTAACAACGTTATATCAAAACAAGCTTTAAACGTTAAACGTTTATATCAAAACCCTAATTATATGTAATATATATACATATAAGATGAATGTACAAGTATTCAAAGCATGTGTACAAGTATCAATACATAACATTTGAAATATAAACTCCCTCAAAATCAATGTACAAGTTCCTAAAAGCACAATGTACTAGTTCATTAAGCATGACCTTCAAAATAGCTGTTTTACCTCTATTTTCATTCTAGTTTCTTTACCACCACTTTTGTATAAGCTACTATACTCAAAGTACAAAATTTAAACCCTAATTACTCTACTCCTAAGCTCTCATACACAATTTTAAAACCCTAAACCCTAAAACGAAAGCCTAAACCCTATTTTCACTTTAACCTTAAAACTAAACCCTAAAACTTAATCCTAAGCCCTAAAAACTAATCCTAAACACTAAAACATAATCTTAACACTAATCCTAAACCTTAATCTATCCTAAACCCTAGCTCTAACTCAAAGAAAAACCTTAAAAACCCTAAACGAGCCTTAATCCTACCCGATACCCATTTTCCCTCCATTTTACCTATTTTAAATCCCAACCAAGAAACTAAGCTCCTCTATGACCAAGCTACTTCAGCCCCTAGCAGCTTACAAGCACCTTAAATCCATTTCTTGGTTACCAAGTTGGCCACGTCACCTCCTTGTCCTCCTTGTTCTCGTCGTGGCCACAAACACCCCAAATAACCTCACCACCTTTTTTTCCACCACTCCTAGCAACCCTTGGCCTCCAATCTTGACCCCCTGATCCCTACTCCAAGTATTCTTGGCCTCCAATGTGTTAAACTTGGCCACCAAGGGTCTTTTAAGCCCTATATAAGCCGAACACCCCCATTCATTTCAATTCATCCACACAACTCCTCTCTTATCCTCAAATGGAATTCTAACACTTCCATAGCAGAAATAAAAGATCAAAAGAAGTCCCTAAGCTCATAATAGAAGCCAAGAAGCAAGAAAAACAAAGTCCCAAATTATTTTCTAGGCGTACAAATCATAAAACCCCATTTTGATCCATTTTAGCTCAAGTAAGCCTAAGATCTTGTTCTATAAACTTATAATATGAATATGAATGTTCATAATACTCTTAGGAACATGTATGAGCTCTTGTTTGAAGCTTTGAATCCACAAACCCATGTGTTTTTGATAAAAACCCTAAAAACGACCCGTTTTTATTTTCTAGCTAACGAATCCTTTTTCTAAACTTTCATTACGTTAAAACTTCTTATTTTAGCATATATTAATAAGCTATAACCTACAAATATCATTTGGAGTCTTAAAATAAGCTTGCATGACATTTTGGACTTGATTTGCAAAAGTATTCCATGCAAGGGGTATATATCGTAACTTTTTGAAATTAATAACTAGAGGGGCTGAAAATGTCATTTTATTAAAGTTATAACTATAAGGACTTGTTTTGCCAAGTTTCAAAGTTAAAGGTTTAATATGTATATACTTTTTATATAAAGGACTAAACTTATAAAAGTTTATAATCCAAGGGTATATTTTGCAATTTTGCAAACTATTAAGATATTATATTTTTTATAAAAATATATGTTTAAATATTATAAAACATTATCACTCAAAACTATAATGTATCACGTTACTAGGGAGCTTCATGTGAGGGGTTTCATTTGGGTATACGTTTTGACGAGTTAACTGGATTTACGATTTAAAGTATCCTTGCTCCACAAACATTTACTACATGACCTCTGAATTATTATGGCCCAAACAGTGATATGATATTTCCATAATAAATTCAATTAAAGATGATATTTCATTATGACATAAATCACATCCAATCAAACCAAGACTTGACATATTACCCAGGTTGTGTGACGAAACCGTTACATTCATTTCATATAATTTTGTCATCAACCAGATATCCCTGTACTATTTAGGTGAAGTTCATAACCTTGCCTTTATTTATTTACATGTTTTATAAACCCGCGAGGGGGATACATGCTTGTTTACAAACTCTTTTACATACTCATAACAATGTGATTGCTTTTCAAGGATATTGTGAGTTTATAACCACACTTTTAAATCTCTTTGAATAATTCATAATCTTGCTAGGGGGATCCATGCTATAAACTATGAATGCAAGTATTTTCTATATGCTATCTTGATGCATTATTGCTTAAGTAACTACTTTTGCCATTAAGTCTCCATTATCATGGACCGTTAATTACTCGTCAGGGTAAGCGCGAATGCTGTGAATAGATCTATTTAGGACTGGACTTCCCTGTTTGTGTACCTATATTGTCGGTAACCAATAGCACATCATTTGAATAACTATGCGGGTGTTAGGCAAAGGCACCTATTGGGGCAATTACTTGTGATTATTGATTATCCCAAGGCTTTGGTGTCATGAGCTTAGAGCAATAATAATATTTTTCTATGATAATTGTATTCGTTGGAATTATTACAAACTATGGGTGTATAACAACGTAACCCACTACTAAAGTTGCATTCAAACTATTTAACTTGCATCTACATACTATTTTTCATGATAATTGTATTCGTTGCAATTATTACAAACTATGGGTATATAACAACGTAACCCACTACAGAACTTGTACTCAAACTATTTATCAAAAACCTAAGAATTTCACTCAACCTTTGTGTTGACTTTTTAAGCATGTTTATCTCAGGTAATTAAGCAACTTATGGCACGAAGTGGCACGGACTTGAAGATGGCTAAAACTGTTATCATTCAAACTTTATGTTTCTAGATTTTGGGACCTCTCCTTTTGTAAAACTCTGATATTTTATTAAATGATAACTATATTTTCCAAAAACGTCTCTTTTGAGTCGTTTTCTATGATTATGACTGTTGTACTACTACCTCCGTCCCAAAATTATTGTCTAGTTTTGACTTTCTGAGTCTTTCTTTGTCAACTTTAACCTTAAATAATTTTGTTTATGTTACATAATACTTGATAAAAATTATACCAATGAAAAATACATTTAAAACTCAATCCATTCATATATTATGCATCAAATATTAAATAGCACAAACAAAAATATTTAAGGTCAAAGTTGAGAGAGAAAGACTTAGAAAGTCAAAAGTGGACAATAATTTTGGGACGGAGGTAGTATGAAGTAATACCCCAGATTAGCTTCTGCTGCTTTATTTGTCAAAATGGGGGTGTTACATGATACTTGTCAAAAAAACATTAGTCAGCATGTAATAATGTTTGAGAGCATGTTTTATATCATCTTATGCCTCGGGTCCAAGGTCTGACCAAGCCTACTTGAATTAAGTTGACCAAGCAAGAACGCACAAAGAAGCGGAGAATCAGGTCAGCGCGAAGCGTATTAAAAACCTGTGTTCTTTAGTAAAAATCCTCCTTAAACTTCTCTTTTAGTTTGTTATATTGGATGAGCTGTACTTTCCATGAGTCCGTAGCGTCCAGTTTTTAATCTTGAAATCAAGTTTCATATTTTATAGTCTTATTAATTTTCTCAAAAATCAAATTTTGCACGAAACAAATAATAGGTCACAATGAGCATGTATTTAAACGTGTAATTAATAGACTCGTTTTAACATCATCTTTCTTTAGGTCTTAGTCCGTATTGCATACATATTAGACGCGTATACGAGTAATCAAGTAAAAATATGCACTGAAAAACTAAAGCTAATGATGACATTAAATTAACAAGTAAACATGTAAAATTTGAGTTCTCCGGCGAGTCTTCCTCAATTGACGAACCATAAGACCCTCGTTAGGTTTTCATCAATGTGCCTAGATCGCCTCATCACAAAAGTGATTGAGTGGGTCTTATGGCCGGTTAAGGCAACAAAATCAGACTAAATATGTAAAAGATCTAGTTTACAAAAATAAAAGATTTTAGTTACCATAAATAAAATCGAGATCTTTTAAATATACAGTGTGATCTTTATATAAGGAAAAGGATATTCGAAATTAAAAATTTAATTTTATTCTTTTTTAGCAATCAAAAGTGATCAAGATCTAGATCTACAGATTTTATTTGTGGCAAGGATTTGCATAATTATGCCATCTTTGCAAGAAAACATTAAATAAAATATTAATCGCAGCAGATCAAGCATATTAATTAAATCTAGGCTTGAACAATCAAGACATGATATAATTCAAAAGTGTAACCCTAATGCCAAAACGAGTTGACTCGTGATGCCACAGTTGGGATTTAACAATCTAGGTAACAAGTTTAGCTACGAGTACGCAGCAGAATGGATCTAGTTATGGCACATAAGATTAACAAATAATAAAGTAAATAATTATAACAATTAAGTAAATAATTACTTACCTCTTGATCTTGATCTTGAACTTGAAACAAGTTAACCAGTTAAATTACTTCCTCTACGGTTGCTAACATAAACACATCAACTGAGTATGAGTTGATTGCAAGTCTACCTTTACGAACCAAACACCTTGTGTTGTATACATAATTACTTGAACCGAAATCCAAACAAACTTGTATCTTGTTCTAGATCCCATAACAGACCACATGGGATTCGAACCCAGGTCTGTTAGAACATAATCATACCACCGAACCACTTAACCCGAAGTCATTTGTTGATAGATAACAAGCCAATAATAATTAATAGATTGTAAGCATGCTATGTATATATAGTATACTAATGGAGATACATGCATCATGCATGCATAATGGTTTGATTTTATTCACTGAATGTCAGACGATGGAACAGAGAAAAGTAATATAATATTCCTTTTCATTGTCGAGTGACATTAGGACTTTTAATAGTCGTATGGAATTTTTATGTGTGGGACGAATGAGTCTTGTTTGTATCTCGAACCAAACATCATAATGAGGGGTATTTATATAGCCATCAACCCTAGTTTAAGATAAACTAGGATACCCTCATAATCCATATCACAATATAACTCTTATCCTTTAACTCCAAAATTGATCCCAAAACCCCCCCTTCTAGAAGCTATAAGGGTTGGTCAACAAGTGACACCCACAAGGTTTAAGTTTTGTCAATTTTTGTACTTTTAGTTCATATTTAAATATTCGTTACAATAGTTAGACAAGTAACGGTAATTAACGACTATTTAAATTACATCATGAAGTAAAACATACTCTAAGTGTTTAACGCGTGTGCCCCCAATAGGCAGACGTATTTCTAACGTATAACTTGTGGAACCGACTACCATATTCCAACACCAATGCTTGACAACAAGAACATCTGGACATGATCAAACAAAGATTAGCATTTTTTAGTTGTTTCATGCTGTTATTAACCGTACAGATGTTGATTATGCTGCTCTTTTATTTTGGGATTTCATCTATAGTGTGTTTTAGAAGAAAGAGGTAATCCAGTATCCTCGATTCATCAAGTTGATTATTGCTGATCTGATGAAGAAATTCTCCAATATTCCCTAAAGGCATGAAGAGGATTATCATTCTATTAAGGATGATGTTCCATTGGTTAGTGTGTACACTACAGGGAATGTCTTAGTCCAAGGGATGCTTATTCCAGATGCTTTCTTGACAGAAGAAATCTGAGACACCGATGATTTTAAGGAGTATGAGACGGTGTTTATGAGGGTACATGTTCTAATGAATCAACCTCAACCAGTTTTTTCTACCCAAGAAACGCATAGGCCTCCACCTAAAGCCGTTAGGTCGCCTACCGTTTCTGTTGCTAGTCCTCAAGGGAAAAAGACGAAGCAGAGTGTTGAAGAATCTAATTCACCATGAAAGTCACTCAAAGTAATAATTAAACTAAATAAAAATGTTAAAGAAGAGAAAGATGGTGATAACTATAAGGATAGGATAGAGCATGGGAGTCATAAGGAAAATCCTAAAATTGTTGATGATGATAATGACAAAGGAGAAGAGAAAGTTGAAGAAAAGAAAGGTGATGATTTAGGTAGTTTGGAGATTAGGACTGAGGAGACGCAGATAACAATTCCCACACCACCTAGTTCCCCAAGGAAAATCTTATCTTCGGATAAGAAAATTGATCAGGAATTGATGGATAATGTTTCAAACCTAACTACCACCACATTAAAACATTCACACTTCAAGATACAAATTTCTAGTAGATATAGTCATCTTTCAGGTGCCCTTCACAGGATGTGTAGGCGTCAGGGATATATGATCCAAGACATGGAAAGAAAGTGTGTTGCAACTGATAAATTATGGGAAACTCATAACAAGATTGATAAAATTCTTCATGAGGTTGTTCCACAATTTGCTAAGAAAGCCATAAATGATTTAATTGAATATAACTTGAAACCATGTATTGCTAAAACCATCATTAAATATCATGATGCTATTCAATCCAATCAGAAGTACCTGCTCTTATTTATTAAGAATTTAAAACACACGCACCAAGGATCATAGAAGATCTTTTTAAGTACTTGAACAAGAACGATATTGAAGACTTGTATTGTCTTTGTCGAAGCAAGAAGGTTGATAATCGAGTAATCAAATTAATGAACTCATTAATAGCATTCATCAGAAGTCGTGTGATCTGGGAGAGGGTTCATGAGTTTTAGTTGGGAATAGAGAGTTATCGAATCAGGATAAACTTAACAGCACTAATTTTAACTAGGGGTGTTCACGGGGCGGTTCGGTTCGATTTGTTGGAAGATTTAAACTGTCCATCGCGGGGCGGGTAATTAATTTTACTATCCGTCGCCGAACCATACTAGGCAGGTAACCGGACATGCGGGTACCCGAAGTGAGCGGTTACCCGCGGTTCGGGTCACGGTTAACCGTTTTTGACGTTTAATAGAGTTTAACCGTATAAAAAATAACATAGTCTAGAACATAAAATGTATTTCTAGTAAAATTAAATGACGTTGAATTTAAAAGTCATATAAGACTTAAGTATTTCGTTACAATAATTGCATTCAAATATTCATATATAACGTATTAACAAAAAATATTACTCGGCGTTATAGATTACGATCACATTAATCAATTTTCACACATAGATTTTTAAAAATGTTTATTTTACGAGCGAAAAAGTCGTTATACAATAAAAGTATTGCAATAATCGGGTAATACTTGTACAATTATTTGAATATTAGTTAGAAAATAATCATGTATAATATGCACGGTTCGGTTCGGTTAACCGCGGATATCTAAAAGTAAAAACCGAAACCGAACCATTATAAGCGGGGGTTTTCGGTTTTGGTTTTTTTGGTTTCGATTTCTTCAGTTTCGGGTTTTTTTGGTTTCGGATTGAGCGGTTCGGCTCGGTTCGTCGGTTTCACGGTTTTTTTGAACACCCCTAATTTTAACATTCCCTGGTATTGAAGAAAATGCATCATATTCGATAGTAGATAAGCCACAATTAAGTTTGATTTACTTGAACAGTAAAGATGAGAAACGGGTCATGTATTTGGTGGAGATTGTTTGGAAAAGGTTTTAAAAGCTCATAATGTTTGAAAGTCAGTTTTTGAAGAGAAATTTCCAAGCGTCTAAGTCACCGAAAGCAAATGAGGAGATGAGAATCTTTTGTGAATGGAAGACCAATTCTGCCGACGATGAAGCATTTGTAATAATCAACCCTTAGGAAGAGATTGTTAGGAACAAGGAAAGTGTTTATTATTTTACTGAATTGGTCTTAGCTTATTTTATAGCTTTATTAGTAAATATGATGTAATAAAGTCTATCTTGGTAAAAGTAAAGTAAAGTTGACCAAGGTTTGACTAAGATTAGAAAAATAGAATAGGATAAGTAATAAGTGTAAATACTCATTTTGGAGGAGTATTTGAAATATAAACTCCCTCCAAATCAATGTACAAGTTCCTAAAAGCACAATGTACTAGTTCATTAAGCATGACCTTCAAAATAGCCGTTTTACCTCTATTTTCATTCTAGTTTCTTTACCACCACTTTTGTATAAGCTACTATACTCAAAGTACAAAATGTAAACCCTAATTACTCTACTCCTAAGCTCTCATACACAATTTTAAAACCCTAAACCCTAAAACGAAAGCCTAAACCCTATTTTCACTTTAACCTTAAAACTAAACCCTAAAACTTAATCCTAAGCCCTAAAAACTAATCCTAAACGCTAAAAAATAATCTTAACACTAATCCTAAACCTTAATCTATCCTAAACCCCAGCTCTAACTCAAAATAAAAACCTTAAAAACCCTAAACGAGCCCTAATCCTACCCGATACCCATTTTCCCTCCATTTTACCTATTTTAAATCCCAACCAAGAAACTAAGCTCCTCTATGACTAAGCTACTTCAGCCCCTAGCAGCTTACAAGCACCTTAAATCCATTTCTTGGTTACCAAGTTGGCCACGTCACCTCCTTGTCCTCCTTGTTCTCGTCGTGGCCACAAACACCCCAAATAACCTCACCACCTTTTTTTCCACCACTCCTAGCAACCCTTGGCCTCCAATCTTGACCCCCTGATCCTTACTCCAAGTATTCTTGGCCTCCAATGTGTTAAACTTGGCCACCAAGGGTCTTTTAAGCCCTATATAACTACCCTTATCAGACCCGTAGTTGCTTGTAGAATCCTTTGAGCATGACTTCATATGACTACCCTTATCAGACCCGTCTCTTTGAGTATCCGCAATCTCATTTGCACCCGAGTAGTGACCATTATCCGTAGTTGATAAATTTCTGAGATCATTAGAACCTTTTGAAGATTCAGTTAACCAAAAATTGCCATTTCTTCTAAGCCGACAAACCACCAAGGATTCCTGCATACACAAAGCCAAATAATGAGTAAAATAAGATTAATGAAACACAAACACACTCTTTATTGATTATAAAGTATTTTTCTGTTTTACATAACATAGATTAACATATCATTTTTTCGTAATGAAACATGCCAACATTATATAAAATTTATAAAAATCTTATTTATCCAGTGATGATAATAATCTACCTGTGAAGCGTCACTCATACAATATTCATCCATGATCCATTCCGTCCTTTCCCCCTAGGGACAGGGGCCAATGTCGAAAACCAGTGTCCTCTTTGTCCCAAACGACTCAAAAGTCTTCCCCAAAATTAGGTAAATATTGTAGTAATAGAGTTTAATGATGACATTAAACACATTAACTTTTTTAGATGATGGGTTTGAAAGAACAAGAGAAGAAGGTGTTTGTGGCAACCAGAAGCAAAAAGTTACCCGTCACCCGCCCCACCCGTTTTGCCACCTCTAACTATCACATTAAGATATTCCCAAAGTAAATTGCTAGAACCATCTAGTCAATCAGTAGAGCACATATAAAATACTGTATATGGAGGATGAAATTTATAGGAAACAAATTACCCGCAACTTTTCCACTTCTGCAATTAAACAGTGAATATCAGCATGTGACATATAATATTATCATTAGGAAACCTTTGATTAAAATTAGGGAGTTTGTAGGAGGGCTATGCAGAATTTGATAGATTGAAAAACTACAAAAAGAATTACATTGGGAAGCTAGTCAACACCAGCTAACCTATTTGGTTCATTATTTTGCATTTTTTTAATAACGTTACTTCGGTCCTATGTAATAGAGAAATAGATTTTATTTCCACTTATGGAAAGCAAACAAAAACCAGGCAAAAGAATGAAAGATTATATTTGAAAACAGAATAATATTACTTTCAAACATATTTCTAACTCTAAAAGCTGTGTGAGCTAGCGATTTCACTTGTTTTTCAAGATTCTCCTTCCCTTGTTGAAGTGCACCATTATCACTAGCAGCCAATTAATGTTTCATATAAGAAAAACAATAATGTCCCAAACGACTCAAAAGTCTTCCCCAAAATTAGGTAAATATTGTAGTATTGAGTCTTAATTGATGACCATTAAACCATTATACTTTATTAATTGATGGGTTTTGAAAGAACAAGAGAAGAAAGAAGGTGTTTGTGGCAACCCAGAGCAAAAAGTTAACCCGTCACCCGCCCACCGTTTTGCCACCTAATATCACATTAGATATTCTCCCAAAAGTAAATTGCTAGAACCATCTAGTCAATCAGTAGAGCACATATAAAATACTGTATATGGAGGATGAAATTTATAGGAAACAAATTACCCGCAACTTTTCCACTTCTGCAATTAAACAGTGAATATCAGCATGTGACATATAATATTATCATTAGGAAACCTTTGATTAAAATTAGGGAGTTTGTAGGAGGGCTATGCATAATTTGATAGATTGAAAAACTACAAAAAGAATAACATTGGGAAGCGAGTCAACACCAGCTAACCTATTTGGTTCATTATTTTGCATTTTTTTAATAACGTTTACTTCGGGTATATGTAATAGGAGAAATAGATTTATTTCCACTTTTTGAAAGCACAACAAAAACCAGGCAAATGAATGAAAGAATATATTTGAAAAACAGATAATATTACCTTTCAAAAAATATTTTAACTTAAAAGCTGTGTGAGCTACGATTCTCACTTGTTTTCAAGATTCTCCTTCCACACTTGTGAAGATGCACCTTATCATAGCAGCCAATTCTGTTTCATATAGAAAAAAACAATTAATGAGACACCATGGTTTCTGTAGCATGTGCAAACCTATAATGGGGGGGGGTCTTCAGACTCTAGCATACATGTTGGGCAATTTGTGAATAAAATTCTATGGACATGTTTGCTTTAAAATGTAGATAACAACATTCGGCCATTAGGCCTTGCAGAATACCTTTATTTATAAAACCTAAAGTGCGATAAAATTTAATGAAGTATAAACTTAAGTACAAAAAAAATGCTAGATCAGGTTTCAATTAAGATAAGTAGGTATTTTCACCTTGCTTTGCTTTTATGTTGTGTGTATGGGTGGGGCCGGGGGTGAGAGAGGGTAGAAATGAAGTCTGAACGTTGTTTACTAAAGAAAATATAACCAATTCCTAGTCATCATTCAGAAACTACAATCTCATAATATGACCTTTACTGTAAGTTGTAATGCATAATGTAAAAAGAGAAAACTGACGTCTTTATTCCATTCTCCTCTTCTTAGCAACTCTCCCACTACCCATACACTTGTGTGGGTAACTGTTGCCTTTGTGAGTGTCTTATAGCGTTATGATTCTTTATGACCACGCCATTTGGCCTATTATATATAAGAACAGACTCGTATTATTATTATAATCACTCACTGACCTATAAATGGCTATTTGGCAAAGACTTTTGAGCCTATATGTTCAAATTGTGTATAGAAATTCAAAATCTATACACAATCAGTTGTTATTCTTGCAGAAACAATTTGATGAAAAAAATAGCTGAATACACTCCATCTCCACACTATACATCAATTTGGACACAATCATTGTGTGGTTTGAAATAAGCATAAAAGGGATCCATGAGGGCTGTAGTGGAGAAAATTAAACTTGCTTATGTGTATTAAGAGTTCACTTGTGCATTGCTTTGATGCAAATATATCTTTATATAGTAAAAGTAAACGTCAGGTGGTGAATTCGATTTTCGAAAAAATCAAATCATACCTTGTTAAGTAATATTTTTTAGATTATTAATTATATATATCCTAAGCATGTTTAAGCATGAGTGTCAACAAATAAACAAAAACCTAATTCGATATAACCTCAATATAGTACAATGGATTTGAAGCTTGTGTTAAATCATTGGCAATTTTTATATGTACTCAGCCAAACCCTAAACCTAATTCGATGTAAGACTTGTTGATGGAAAAGGACCTCTTGGTTTTGAAAGTTGTTGTGTGATGCTTCCCTTTTTCACATGCTACACAGTTTTTATCCTTTGAGAAGGTCAGAGACGGAAGACCAGAGACAAGATTGTGTTTTACAAGGTTGTTTATGTTTTTGAAGTTGACGTGAGATAGTCTCTTATGCCAAAGCCAATTAATAAGCCTTGGCAAAGAAACAAGTATTACTTCCTTCATTGTATGATGACATAGACATCTCTTTGTCTGTGAACAATAAGGACAACTTCATCATTCTGATTAAAAATAGTTCCCTGGGTCTTTGTAAACAAAACTTTAAAGATGGCATCACACAACTAACTGATGCTGAGCAAGTTATGTTTCAGACTATTTACATAAGAAACCTTTGTGAAAGTGATTCCATTACAATTTACTGAGCCATATCCTTCTGTGTCAACTGAAGAGTTATCTCCAAAAACCACTTTGAGACCAGACTCCTTTGAATATCTGCGAAGATATTATTTAACCCCTGTCATGTGTATAGAACAACCACTATCTAGAGACCATACAGACCTCTTTAGTTAATCCTGCACATACATTTTGATACAAATTAGTTTATTTTGTGAACCCACTTTTAAGTGGGTTGCTTGTTAGCAGTTTCTCAGCAATTTCATGAGCTATGCTCTCATAAATTTCACACCTAGGGTAATATTCACAATTGTTAGAGTGGTGATTATTAAATCCACAGTATTTACAATCACCAAAAGGTTTAGGATTCATAGGTGTCTTTTTTAGTGTGGGGTTCAGAGGTGACTAGGCCTTGAGTTTGGTCAGAGTTCTCTTAGCAGCAGTGATTTCATGATAAGTATAGTATATATCTCTATAGTGCGAACTTTCACTAACCAAGATACCGTAAGTAATTAATCACTTAGGAAAGTAATTAATACACGGGTCGTAAATTCCTCGAAGAAGTCGTGAATTAAGATTTGGTGATAAATCAGATTCGAGTCAAGAATGATAAAAGGATTTTTTTGAACTTTGTATTATACTACAAATATAATAACATGAACTAAAAACAATTAACTAGCTCGAAATTTAAATGCACGAAAGTTAAAACGCGAGCTAAAACTGAAATTAAAAATCTAAGGCACTACTTTTAACAAACTTTATACCTAAAAATCACAAATTTAAAAAGAAAATTTTAGGAAAAAGAATTGGAATTTTTTAACTATTATTTTAATTTTTTTGAAGTTTTTTTTAAAGAAAAGTAAAATTGAATTAACTAAAATAAAATTTTCTAAAATCTACACTAAAATTTTACTTTTATTTTTAAAAAATACTAGATTTAAAAAGAAAATTATTGCAAAAAGAATTTTAATTTTTCAACTATTTTTCTATTTTCTATGATTTTTCTAAGAAAAAGAAATTAACTAAAATCTATTTAAATTCCTAGAAATTACAAATTACACTGGAAAAATAAGAAAAAATGGTTTTAAAATATTAAAAAGGTGCAGAAATTGAATAGAACAAAAAGCCCTAATTTTTATAACCTAATTGAGTCCTAATTTTTTCAATTAAAAACTTTAACCTAATTTTATTAAACTAAAAATTAAAAATATAAAACTATTTTATTTTTCCTAAAAGTCTAGGGTAGAAATTGTAAAAGAAGAAAGAAAAGGGTAGGCGGGTAAACTATTGTGAATTTACACTTCAGTTAAAACGGGTACCCCTTTACTATTGAAAAATTACAAAACAAACCCTACGATCTAGCTTATTTTTGGCTTATTAAAAATTGAATTTCAGCAAAAACTCAAAACTACAAACTTATAAAGGAGCTTATTCTAAACAACTCTAATAAAGGCAATTTCTACTTTTATACACTAGATAAGCTAGGAAATAAGCCTTTAGTTCTGTTTACAGAAACAAGGACTTAACTAGCTTTTTAACACTTTAGCTTATATCTAGCTTATTTCTAGATGAAAGTTAAAACCAAAAGATGCTACTTGATGCTTATGATGTGTACTAAAGATATCTAAAATGTAATAAGCTACAAGTAAACAAGGTAAAGGATAAATTTGCTTGCAAAAAGTGCAAGGTTCAGGCTTAAACTGAGATTAAGCTTTTCCTAATAAGCTAAAAAGCTAATTTCTAATCCCTAAAAGCTAAAATTTTGGAAATAAGTTCTAAAATGAATGTTGAATAAACCTAGATATAAGGAATTTGATAAAAACCACTGGATCTTAGAAATAAAAAAGAAAAATAAGCTAAAACTCAAACTGCTACCACACCACTTTTGTAAGGAATTTTAAGCTAATATAAAACTGAGAAATGAAACTTAAGAGCTTTTCTATATTAAGCTAGTGGAAGTCTACAAAAGTGCTTAACACTAAAGTCTAATTCCTACTTATGACTACTAGAAAGAGACTCAGAAAATGAATGAGCAACAACAGTTTAAACTGTTGTTGCTGATGCAATTTGCCAAAGCTTAAGTTCAGGCTTAGTTTCTACTTTAGAAACCTTTAACTAACTCATTACATGTATATATAGCTACATCAACCAAGCTTGTCATCTAAAATGCTTTTGAAGCACTTAATTACAAAATCTCATTACACCTAAACCTGCCCTGGTGCTAGAACAATTTTTAAAGCTGTAAACTTCGAATTACTACAAACTAATTCTCAAATTCTTTTTAAAACTTGAATTCTTTATCAAACTAAACTATATAAAGAGCTTTGACAGGAAAATGTTGACTTTTAAGGTCAAACTTACCTTGTCCCAAACACTAGTTATCATATGCTGTCCAATGAAAAGAATTTTGAAAGAAAAAGATAAAATTCAAAGTGATTTTTAAATGAAAAGATAATAAGTCAACATGAAACTCAGTTAGCAAAAAAGGATTTTAAAGATCGAGAAAATCGGTATCTCAAATATATCATTGATCTTGAAGAGAAATAGAGTTCTCATGATCGAATTGTTTACAAAATAGGCCTGTCAATTTAAACGATTCACATGCTTGGTAAAAAACCAAATAAGTTTATGATCCTTTTCTTAAAGCTGGGTTGGGTTATCAGAATCCCGAATGTCTCAAGAAGGCCATTGCAACACAACCTAAACTTTATAATGGTGATTCGCTTCATAATGTTAATTTAATAATTGATTCGCCTGATTTAGAGGAAACATTAGAGGAGGCGGAAGAAAGCGATTTAAAATGAGAAACAAAATGGTTAAAATTAATTATGAAAAGTTAAACACATTTTGTGAAACATTTGTTCGTCAACAAGAATTTTCTACTGAACAAACATATTTTTCAATTCCTTCTACTTCTAATAATGGTTCTGAGTCTAAAGATATTCCATCGAATGTACCAACTCCAATAATGCCAAAAAAGTAGATTGTTAAATATGTTTGACTCAATGGGTGTTGCAATTAACACTTTACAAACAAGGATTGATAAAAGCCTTTTAAAAGATACACAACGAAGGTGGATGTCTGATAGTCAAAATTCTTTAAGAGAGTTTTATAAAACCTATGTAATTCCAATGTCAAACTCTTTATACTAGAATTTGAAAGAAATAAAAGAAGAACTCATTGAAGAAGTACATGAAATGTTAAATATATTTGAGTCAATGAAACAAAAAGTTAATGAAAAATCTCCAACAGAAATTCTTATTCAAAATGAGATTGATCGACTTTTGGAAGTATCCTTGCCAAGTGAAATCCGAGATTGTGTGTTGCTTTCTGTTGAAAAGCAAAAAATTGAGTTGTTAAAAGCAGAACTTGAGAAAAGTTCAAGTGATTCCAAAGATATCCAAGCCAATTTGCTCAAAAGAATCAAAATTCTTGAAAACGATTTTAAACGATCATAAGCTCAAAGTATTGAGTTTGAACTCAAATTACAGCATCAAAAGGAGAAAATGGCTTGTGAGACTCTTGGATGTCAAAGTTATCATCATTGAATAATGAGAACGTGTTGCTAAAAACTCAAGTTGAGTCCGTTGTTTAAGAAAGAGAAAACATTAAACTTGAATTTCAAAAGCATTTTAATTCAATAAAAGCAACACAGGATTAGAATCAAAAAGATGTTGATGAATTAATCAAACATGTCAATTAAAAGACATATTCTTATGCTAATGTGCATGCTAAAAATCAAGATCTTTTGATGATAATTTCTGAGCTTAAGAACAAGTTAAGGACAATTGAAAAAGGAAAGAATGTGAATACTAAGTTTGACAAATCTGAGACCTTAGGAAAACTTGTACGTGTCACACTGTTTACCAAAACTCTAGAAAACAAAGCTAAGAACATCTCAAACACTAAGGTTAAGTCCGATAAGTCAAAACCAGTCACTTCACAGTCTATACCCAAAACCAAACAAAGTCAAAAACACAATGACAATGTAATTGCAAGAGGAATGTATAAGATAACCAAACAAGAAACAAAAACATGAGATTCTAAAGCTAACATAAATTTTTATAATTTCACAGGTATAGGAAGTTCTAATAGTGTTAGAAGATCAAAGTCTAAGGACAATAAATTAAAGAATACAGTCTTAAAGAACACTAAGAGCTCATCTGCATACGTTTGGAAGACATCAAGTAGTGCTAGCTTAGATTCTAATAAATGTGAAACAAAGAATTCGAATGTTTGTCAAACAAATGAATGTGTATCATGTTTTAAGACTGTAAAAGCATGTGTAAATGCTGTCAATGACGGTTCGAATATTGTTTGGGTTTCTTGTGGTAAATATGTATTTTCGTATTCTTATGAAAAGTGTGTTGCCCGTAATGCTTTGACTAGGAATTCTAGTGTTAAGAGGGCCTTATTCACTACCCCCGTAGCAGCAAAATCTAAGAATTTAGTATCTAATTATGTAGTTGCAAAATCTAGATTAAGTGTTTTTCAAGGTCTCTAGTGCTTTACCACTATCTCCTGATTCTAGTTAAAGTAGGACACTTAGCAGCTACATGAACAATTAAATTGCAACAAGTGGAAGGTGGTAGAAATGGTTTGAATACCAACAAGTTTTAATTAGACACCCAAGAGCAAAACTGTTCAATCACAATCGAGTGTGAAAAAGAGTAAAACGAGTGTTAGATCTAAGTCTAAAACACCAGTTAACACTCGGGAATGGGTAGCCAAACTATACACTCTTCCATCTGTATTTGTTTCATGTGATGCAAGTGATCCAACTCGTCCTTTTTACTGTTGATAGCGGATCCTCAAAGCATATGACTGACAATCTTCAACTGCTAAGAAATTTTGTTAAGAAATTCATGTGAACAGTCCGCTTCAAGAATGATAATTTCACTGCAATCACTAGATATGTAGATTATGTTCAAGGCAATCTCACGATTTGTCATGTATATTATGTTGAAGGCCTTGGTTACAATCTGTTTTTGGTCGGACAATTTTGTGAGTGAGATTTAGAAGTAGCCTTTCATTCAAGCACGCGTTATGTTTGGAATTTAGAGGGTAATGGCTGGTTTATCGAATCTCGAGATTCAAATATTTACACTATCTCTATTTCTAAGATGGCGGCTTCTTCTCTAGTGTGCTTAATGTCTTGAGCAACATCAACAAAATCTTGGTTATGGCACCATCGGTTGTCTCATTCGAATTTTGTCACCATTAACCAACTAACGTCAAATGATCTAGTTGATGGGCTTCTGAAATTTAAGTACAACAAAGATCACCTATGTTCAACTTGTGAACATGGTAAAACAAGAAAGCTTCACTACCACCAAAATTGTTTTAAAGCACAGAATCTAAACTCGAATTACTTTACATGGGTTTGTGTGGGCCAATGCGGGTTGTAAGTATTAATGGCAAGAAATATATTCTAGTGATCGTTGATGATTATTCTCGGTACACCTGGGTATATTTTCTTCGAACCAAAGATGCGGCTCCAAATATGATCATCGATTTCGTTAATCAAGTTCAAAGGAATCTAAAGGCTTAAATTCTGACAATTCGAACTGATAATGGAACCGAAATCAAAAACGAGAAATTACGAGCACTTTAAGCAAAGTTAGACATTATTCATAATAGTTTAATTGCTCGAACGCCTCAACTAAATGGTGTTGTTGAAAGTCAAAATTGTACACTCGTCGAGGTTGCTCGAACAATGCTTATCTTTTTGAAAGCCCCAGAATTTTTGTTGGCCGAAGCCATTGCTACTGCTTGCTTTATTCAGAATCGCTCTATTGTACACACACGGTACAATAAGACTCCTTATGAGCTGGTTTGAGGAAGAAAACCCAATATTCAATATTTCATGTGTTTAGATCTCTTTGCTATCCAACACATGATCGTGATGATCTTAGGAAGATAAAAGCAAAGGCTGGCATTGGTATTTTTATTGTCTATTATGAGTCATCACGTGGATTTCGTATCTACAACCGTCAAACCAAAAAGATTATGGAAAAAATCCAGGTCAAGTTTGTTGATCTCACAATTATGGTATCTGAACTTGAAAGGGAATGAATAAAAGCAAGTATTATAAATAAACCATTATTAGCTGAAATTATCTTAAAACTATTATTTTTAATAGGATTCTAAATCTAATAGGTATTTGTGTGTGTTTGCTTAGACGTTGCCATTTATCAGTATATCTGCAAGCCCTGACTACTCCGCCTCCAAGTGGGAGCTGTTGGAACTTTTGTAGTCAGTTTCCGCAAGTTATACAGTTAGAAATAGTGTGTCCCTAATGGGGGCACACGTTAATACAAGAAGGAGTTATGGTTTACTTCAACGAAATATAATTTAAATAGTCGTTTTAAATTAGTTCAGTGTTTTATTTATTTTAGTGTTACATTCTAAATATAGAACCGAGGGACTAAACCGGACAAAACCCGAACCTCAAGGAGTGGCTTGTTTGGCCGAAACTCCCCAAGGTTCTAGAAGGGGTGTTTGTGGCCAGTTATAGGAGGAGAAAAATAAGGAGAAATATTTGTTTTAATCATAGGAATTTATTACTAATCTTTTCCTATAATAGATTTAGGGTTATTGGATCTGCCTATACAAAACACACCTCATATCCTACTTCTTGATTTCCATCTTCTCCCAATAACACTAAATAATTGGTGCTTCCTTCTTCCCAAAAAAACCCACGAACCAACCTAAAAACCCTTTTGCGGTCTTTTGATTTTTCTACCTAAACTGCCTCCCTAATCGCTAGATTTAGGGTTTTGGCGATTTAACCCTTAAACTGCGGGGTTTTAAACCGCGGACCATTAAGTTTTTCCCGGTGTTGCTTGAAAACTCCTTGCTTTGACAATTCTTGATATCGGAAGTGGTGGTTTGGTGATTCCTCAAAGGTGACGAATTAGGTTTTTAAACCTTTTTAATTTAGGGTTTTGTTTGGTTCGACATCAAAAGGAATGCAAGGCGTGCGTTGGTTCTTGAATAACACAGTGGGTGTTGATCGTGAGGGTACGACTGAGCAATTCTTACATACTTGGTTGATCGTGATTGTGTGAGCAACGTAGAGGCCGTTTGTTTTAGAGGCTTTTGTATTCATGGTATAATCGCCAAAAATGTAGTTTTCCTTATTTAATATGTGTTAATCCTTACTTGCCATAACTAATCCATCACGATGGGCACTCGCAGCTAATGGTTTAGTCTAGATTAATAAATCCAACAATAATTTTGGGGACGTTACTTAGTGCTCAGTGACTTATTTTCTCTTTTTTCTTTTATATGCTGTATGTTGGTTTCTATTTGAGTTATTACCACTTTTGTAGATCCACCATATCCACTTTCATAAACATTAGATATCAGCCGTCATGGAGAAAGGTATGTTTTTTATTTATTTGAATAATTAATCTTTACTTTTAGTTTGATTTATAAAAGTGCCTGTTTAATAATTGATGACATGTTATTTTGCTTTTAATACTTATGTTGTTGTTTTGTTTTAGATTTTATTTTTTGAGTTTATTGAACATACAATCATCTACTGTATAAAGTTTGTATTATGATCTACTTATTTACATGCAGAACTGAATGGTAGGAATGCTACCTTTAGGCTACACTATGGCGGTGTACTTGTTAGGGGTTTGGCGACCGAATATAAGGATTTTGATTACGTCAATACAAAAAGAAAGGGAGGAGAATCGTGTATGCAAGTTGTCATTCACCATTGATTTAATGGGTTTGGGTTTTAAAGACGAAGATGTTAATGGTCTTTATCTATTGGAATCAACGAAGCATTACGGTTGGTTAGAGTACTTTATCATGATGAAACTACTTTATATGAAGGCTACTTTATTGGCCTATTATGGCTACTGATTATAAGATCAAAATAAAAATTGCTATTATCATATGTTGTGATCTGTAATACATATATCATGATTGATACTAAACAAATAAAATTGCAATACATCCGTATCTGTGATAGTATACAAATTACATACTGAGTTTTTTTAAATAGTTTAATGATGTTGGACATGGGTTGAGAATTTTTGAGGAAAAAAAAAACCCTGTATATTAAAGTAAAGTGGAAAGGTAAGGTCACGTGACCCTAGTTAGCATCCCAAAAACTTCCGTTATATACTAACGATAATAACACATGTGAAAATCATGTGACTTAGTTATTTGGGTTTAGGGTACGAGGATGAACCATATTACCATTTTGAGGTACTAGGATGTACCTTTAATAATTTGAGGGGGTGTAGGAGTTCCGGTTAGCCAAATTCAAAGTAATAAAATAAATTTTTGGCCTTTTTAAATATCACATTAAAAGGTGTGACTAAGACATGTATATACCATACAAAATTTAAACATATGGTTTCATTATTTGCGTAAAAATATTAGTATACACGCTACAAGGAATTTAAAATATTAGTAAACCCGTTATGAACATCTATAGAAGACGAGGATACATCTATCATTTCATTCGATGGAACGAGCATTTTGTGTGTTTAATGACATTTGGTAACAAGTTTATTTCAAAATAATATTGATTCTTTTGTGTCATTGATCCATGTTTCATAACCCAGGATGTAACACTTTTTAATCAAAGTAATTCGATTCGAAGCTGGTCATTGATCATTGGGAAAGGAAGGAAGAAAAGCGGGGCTTATTTGCAAGAAAAAATAACTCTACTATATATAATTGCAATCAGATATGATTACCCCGTATCCGTAAGGAACCATATGAATATTGCACCTATTGTTTTATTTTTAACATTTATTTATACAACTTTTTTTAAACTGTCAACTGTTTTATTTTATATAAGTTACTTGTTTCATAGCCGCCCAGTCCTGGCGGCTAGCTTCATGAAAAAAAATGCAAAGAATGAAAAAAAACATGTTGAAAAACATATAGTATATAATATATATTTAAACGCTAATGAGCGTTTGTTACACACAAATATATGTTAAGAAACAAAGTTTCCATGACTCAAAGATATTAGGATGTCTAGCTATTATTGATCTATGACTCAAACTGCTTCCGAATTAAGGTGAATATGACGTCTGACACAAGAGTCAGAAGACTTTTTTGGCTTAAAAATGGAAATGTATTGCAAAATGAGGGACCAATGCACCTCTCCAAGTATCAAAGTTTTCATGAGATAAAACGAATATCATTGTTGACTATACTATTATGAGAATGGTATTGTCGCAATGCATAAATTTGTGTCCATTCTCACTTGGTGTTCTGTAAGTCATAATTCGTGCATTTTACTGTTTGATCTGATATGATTAGAGTCAAAACCTGCAAATGCTTTTAATAAGTACACATGAGATAGTCATTTATTAATTTTTGGGCGTATTCATCTAGTTAGTGGTTTCACTTACGGTGTTCAGTTAGTGTCTTTTTCAACAACATCTACAAAAATGTTCCTTGATATAAACATTTATGTAGAAGAGAAAAGAATACTATTGAGTGTTCATATGAGTCTCCATTGGTGGATTTGTTTCAGCCTGCTTGACTTGTTGATGCGCGTGGCCATTGTTTCACTTTCAATCATGAATATGTCAATTCCGGTGTTCATAATCACCTCCTATAAAGTATCTAATTTTATATTGATCTGTTGGTTATGCATTTATTAAGGACATAATGCAATTCCTGAAGTAAAGAAAATGAGTGGTTAACAAACAAAGAACAGAGGATACATGTTCATTAATGAAATAAACTTCTCGATAGCACAGAGGATACATGTCCACCTATGACTCAAATTAAATCGATCAAACATAAATGTAAAATAGAATCAAACGATACAATCATTAATTTATCAAAAGTTAACCATAATTCAATTCCAAAATCAAATAGAAATAAAAAGATAGAACACTTATGTTTAACTTAATAAATACCGTAATAATATGATTTTTCATATGTACTAACCCATAGCTTAATCAACTTGTGAGTGATTATAGGGGAGGAGTTACTGAATAATCAATGTGGTCAAACTTGTAGCAGGGATTTAAAGATAATACTAAATGTCAAAAATACCCTCGTTTTTTACATTGTTATTGTCTAGTCATCAAATGTTTCAAATTGCCATTTGTGTCTCATTTTACAGTCAGCAATTAACATGCTTAGTTCACATGGTCCAGTCAGCATTAAAATAATTTCATGCCTTGCATCCCTTATATAGTAGAATTCTATTATAAAAGATTCATATCTCATAGCAAATTGTTATATTTAGTTTCATCGCAAAAAATTGTTCTTAACCCCGTCGCAACGTGCGAATAATTAAAACTTTATCAGAATCATATATTTAATATGATCTAACATGTATTTAATGTTACTTGTAAGACTGCTGTTATCGGAAGGAGTGAGGAAGTCACGCACACTCACCTCATGCGTGAGGCTTTATGTGGCCAAGCATGGTCACGCGCCACAAGCCTAAAAATCCCTCGACCATGGTGCTTTTCGAGCATTGTGCAGGTTAACATTATATTATTTGGTTTGTGCATGTGTGAGAATATTTTATGGGTTACATTTTGTATATAATGTGAGTATTTAATGGACCGAGCGTTGAGAAGTGGTATTCATGGGTTTTTGTGTGGGTGAAAAAGTAAGAGAGAGTGTATGGGTGAAAGTGATGATAAAATAAATGATGGGCCTGATATGAGAGAGCGTTTTTCTGGAGGAACGGATAACAATAGCCTTAAGTAAAGGTTATCGTATGTTTGGACCACATCTTTTATTCGAGGAACGAGCATTTTGCTTCCATAGTGACATTATTATCGCATACTTAACTAAAAGTTTTGTTAATATGATTTTAGTGTAGTTGATTATTAGCTTTGCTTGTAAATTAGTACCACTCATTGATTGGGTTACATTTTTTAAAATAATGTCAAACAAATGGAAGTAATTGTGTGAGGGTAAAATGGTAAACTTATTTGAGGCATATCTTTAGGCACAGGAAACAGATAAAGCGAGGCTTATCTTGCAAGGCATAGAATCAACGCTTTTTTTTCCATGGCTTTTAGTAGATGGTCATGGGTACAACCTCAGTAGTAGTAGTAGTTATTAAATTCTTTACGCTTTTGGCCTTTGCTTTTCATCTCCACTTATCTAATTCTCTTCACCTAAAACTTTTAATTTAAAATCCTCACAGATGTCAATATACTCAAAATCATATGTTGATGGGGCAACAGGTTTGTATATAAAGATTGTGTAGCATTCACATGATAGTCGATAGTTTTGCAAGTCATGTGGTATTTGTCTTTTACGACTTCAAGTAAACGCGACAGAAACAATCTTCATTCTTAAACATGTTAGAAAGCAAGACTCAAAAAGGCAAAAAAAACGTAAGTCAACAAATTAACATATTCAAAATCATAAAAACGTGTAAGTAGACTGATGGTTTTCATTAATAATCTAGAGGCGCGTGTAAGAAACGACTCCGGTCTTATTCTATTTATTGCCTATGATCAACCGTATGCTGAAATATGTATCGTTTATGGTTAGGAAAAGCGTATAGGGAGGTAACATTGCTAGTGCAATTGTTAAAAGAATGTTTTTATGACAAATCATAATATTGTGTTAAGGAACCATGGTTTTGAAAATCAAACCGGACATCAAACCGGATTTTTTTCCTAGTTTGTGGTTGAACATGGTTTTCAAAACACCGCTAAGAGGGAAGGGTGTGGTGGCTAGCGAATTCGACATTGCTACGTGGCACACACTCTTCATCTTCACTTGCTAGCCACCACACCAACCTATCGAGCCACTTCAAATTTTTTGATATCTCGCCATGGTGGTGGCTCGGATAAAGACAAAATTTCTATTTTTTTTCTTTTTTTCTTATTTATAAATGTATATGTTTGTGTGTGAGTGGTGGGGCCAAAATGAGGAGATAGAGGTGTGTTATGAGTGAATAGGTATTTTTGAGTGGGAGTGAGATGCATAGCTAGATTGTTGCCACATACTTTCCTCCCCCTGTCCTATATACGATCTAACGAAAACGGCTTACCCACACACACGTATAAGTATGGACTTGCATAATCTTGAATTTCCAGTATGACTAATTATTAAAATAAATTTACGTACTTTATTCAAGGTCGTTCTTGAGTGTCTTGAGCGAATACTCGAAATGAGTCTCTGAAAATTAATGTTATACAAAAAATCTAACCAATTTAGATTATGTAATGCAAATTGGCTATATAAAACGTTTTTTAAGCCTTTTTTTTCAAAATTTTCAACTAAATATGCGTTACAGAATCTAAACTGTGTAAGGATCAAGATGATTAAAAACGTAGATGAATTGAATACGTTTATCAGCACAACAGTACTATTTATAATAAATGAAATTGAAATCATTATACACAATCATTTCAAAATAGACATTAGGCATCATCTTTGTTTTGTA
The DNA here is from genome assembly GCA_026074375.1 of Tanacetum coccineum. Taxonomy (NCBI): domain Eukaryota; kingdom Viridiplantae; phylum Streptophyta; class Magnoliopsida; order Asterales; family Asteraceae; genus Tanacetum; species Tanacetum coccineum. The sequence continues at coordinate 64,617 of BQNB010001764.1, read as the reverse complement.
AACTTTTGATTCTTTATCGGTTATTTTTTTACATATATTGTATGTATCGTATGATAATTATATACTTTATAACTGAAAGAAGTATAGAGGATCATTCTTTCACATGATGCCTTAAATGCATTATTTAATGAAAAAAAACCGCATCCGACCCAGTTTTTTTCCTTGGGTTTCTCTTTTAATTTCCTGGGTTTCTTGCACACGTGTCTCCCTCACAAATACACGTATTCTTCCACCGCCTCTCTCTCCTACTTCCATACAACACACACATAACCTCTTTCAATTCACAAATGGCTTCTATGACTCATCAAAACGAGTAGATAACGATCTGGACATCAAACTTATGTACCTTCGGAGAAGAATTACTTGCTAAGCACTCCTTAAAACAAGGTTTGTGTTTCTCTATGTGTGTTTTTTATAAGGTTTTGGTTGATCTTATTGATTTGATGGTTTATTTATGTAGTTAATGTTTTATATTTTTCAATTCAATACGTGTTAAACTTTTAAGTTTTTATTTTCCCACAAAATGATCTTATGATTCTTTTTTAACATGTTCGAAATATGCACATATCTTATAAGCTGTTGGTGATTTTGTTTTTGGTTATTGTATTTTGGATTAGCTTTATTTTGTGGGCTTATCAGGTTATTGAGATTTAAGAAATGCTAATAAGCCCTTTTTTTTGCTTACCCATTTGTGCTATGCCTTGGATTAAGCCGTGAAGTAAGTGGATAAGTGATAAGCAATAAAAATATGTCGCTTTAGTGGCTTCCCAAATCTCAATAAGCGATAAGCCCATTATAAAATAAGCTAATCCAACAGCTTTATTATGTGATTAGGGGTTGTTTGTTTGAGCTTATATACCAAATCTATGGCTTATGTGTTTTTCGAACTTTTGGTTATACGCTCACTTTTTGTGGTTATTTTGCAAATGATTTGGCTTATATATGCTTTTTAAGGTCTAATGAGTTTATATCAGCCTAAATTTTAATCATAAGCCACGTAAAGTGAGTATTCTGAAACTTAAGCGAAAACAGTACGCCATAACCCCCCTATATAGGCAGTATCTTATGTATTTCGAGTAGCTACGATGAAACAAATAATACACGAATTAAGGTGTGTGGCGATGTGACGGGTTTCACTTATCAATCTACAACTTTTAGATAAGTACTAAAATATCTTAGTACTTAGCAAACTGATGGATTTGTTTCTCGTTAGTTTTAGCTACCTCAATTATTTTGATGCTCCCAACATTGAAATTAGGTGATTAATATGCGCGAATCTGGTCTTAAAAGATGACTGCTAAAATTCATTAGCGGGTCAAGCACTAGGCCAACGAATATGGGGAATAAAAGGATAACCCGTGAGGAATGATCATTAATCATTTGAAAGCGAAAGATCTCAGCTTTTAGGAAGGTAAAGGATTTTGGAAAAGCATGTTTATTCATTTCAGAAAAATAACATGTCATGAAGCAAAAGTTGGGTTCAAGGTATCCCCTATCACACTATTTGATACGCTACGCGATCGCAAAATCGAATGATCATCGTTGGAAAAAGTTGTGAGGTTACGTTGCACTTCCACACACGCTCATTTTATGTGGCAATAGATAATCTTTTTGATCTCTTCTTTTTCCTCCTCCTTCGGTTGTGTATTTGTCTTTTCGTATTTAGTTTTTTGGTTGTTTTTTTTTTTTTTACTGTTTTTCTACTTTTGTTGCGATCTCTGTCGCTGTTTTTTCCCTGTGATTGTGTTGGGTGCTTCTTTTTTTTCCTTGTTTTTTGTCTTTGAATTTTTTTGTTGTGTTGTTTCTTCCTTTTCTTATGATTTTTTAAATTTTCGTTCTCGTGTTTGTACAATTATCTTGTTGTTGTTTATCTTATTTATTCTGTTATATTTGTTTTTTCTCATTTTTTTTTTTTGTGTAACTTTTTTTTCTCTCTCTTTATTTTATTTTTGTTCTTCTATTTTGGGGTTTACGTCTTTTGTATGCTTTAGCTTGTTTCTCTTCTGACGCGTTGTATATATTACATTTTGGTCGTTTTTACGTTCTTTTTTTTGATTTTATGTTTTATAGGTTTTTTCCGGCTGTGTCTCTAATTTGTTTTTTTATGATTCTGCGTTTTCTCATGTTTCTTTTTTCTTTTATGGTGGGTATGTTAAATGAAGTTTTTTTGTTTCCATTGTGTTCGTCTTCGTTCTTTACTTCCTTTTTGTTTTGCCTTTTTATTTACGGATTCTATGTCTGGTGCACGAATCTATGGCTTTGTAATTTGGTTAGCTGTTTTGAGGTTTCCGTTTAGTGTTATTTTGGTGTATCTCTATAGATTCTCTCCCTCTTAGTGTTTGTTTCATTTGACTTTTCCATTGTGTTTTTTCTTTCTGTTCATTTTAAAATTTGTCTATATTCTCCTTTTTGTTTTTCTATTTTTAATCTGCTTTTTCTTTTAGTAAATCAACGAACAGTCCCTTTGGTTTATTTCTTTTACTTATTATGTATACGTTTTAGAGTGTTGTTTTTGTATTTTTTTCTTTGGTTTTCTGTTTGTTTTTTTGGTGTTTTGCTAGTGATAAGTCTTTGTTTTTCTCCCTTATGGTTTTTGTGCCTTTCTTCTTTGGTTTTTACTCGTTTGTTTTTCATTGTTGTTTCAAGTGTTGTATGTGTACCACCTTTTTACAATTTGTCCGTGTTTCTTGTTTTTTTTTCGCTGTGGTGTTTTTTTTCTATTTTTTTCTAGGTTTTTTTGTGTCCTTTGTCTACTTTTTTCCGTATTGTGTATATTCTTTTATTATTTTTTTTCTTTGATATTTTCTTCATATATTGTCCCGCTTCTCTTTTTATTCTCGTTATCATTTTCTTAATTTTTTTGTTTTTGTTCTTCTTCTTTTTTTCCTTCTTTTGTCAAACAAATTCTCGTATGTTCTTTCTTTGTTTTTTGTTTTGTTTGTTCCTTTTTTTCTTTTTACTTTACCTTTTCTTTCTCATTGTCAACATAACTTTTTGTGTTAATGCTTATAGGTTTTCTTTGGATTGTACGTTCTGTTTTGTTTATTTTTTATTTATTACGCTTTGTTTCACTATGTGGTGATGCATTTTACTTTTCTTCTGGTTCTATGCAGATTTTTTATTCGTTTATTCTATGTTTCTGATTGCATTTTCAGGCTATCTTTTTTTGTTTTTCTGTTGTTTTGTTCTTTTGTGTCCATCTGGTATTATGTCCTATTTCTCTTTTTTCAATCTTGTTTGTATCTACTTTCTTAACTAGTTCCTACTGTTTCCTTCTCACTTTCTTGTTTCGTGTATGATTTGATTTCTTCGTCTGATTTCTTAGTATCTTCGTGATTTATTTGTTTTTGTCCTTATATCGTCGTTATGTTTACTGGTGTTCTTTTTTTATTCTTGTAAGTTTTGAAAATGTTTAAGCTCTGGTCGTTCTGATTCGCTTTTCGACTTTTTCTTTGTAGGTCAGTTGTATTTGTTTCATGTTTTTGTTTTTTTGTTTGTCTTTTTATTGCTTGAGTTTTTTTTCTTTTTTTTTTAGATTTACAAGTTCTTCTTGGGTCGGGTTTCTTTTGTATGTTACTCTTTAAATATTTCTAGTTTTGCTTTTGTTTTATTAGTTGTTCATTTTTATTATTCCTGTTTATATTTTCGATATTCTTTTTTATACTATTTTTTTTTGTTCCGTCCCGTTCTATTCTTTTGGTTAGTTGAATGTATATATCGTATTTGTTTTTATTTTTTTATCCTTTTTGCCCTTTTTTTTTTTCTTAATTTTTTGTGGGGCTTTTTGGGTGTATTATTTGGTCAATATTTTCGTATTCTGTTCTTCTTCTTTTATTCTTTCTCAGTTTTTGTTTTTCTTGTCTGTTCATTTTTTTTTGTCTGTTTTCTTCTACCCTCTTTGTGTATAATGTTTCTTTGTTTTTTTTTTGCTATTATTTTCGTTTTTGTGTTTTATAGTTTTTTTCTTCAGTTTTATTTTTGTCTTATTTTGTTGTGTCTCATCGTTCCCTTTGCATCCATTCAGCTTAATTTTACATCCATATTATGTTTCTGGTCTATATATTCTCTATTGTTATTTGATTGTTTTTTGTCTGGGTTTCCTTTCTTTTTCAGTTTTTTTTATTCTTCTGTTTTTGTTTTTTGTCGTCCCAATTTACGTTTCTTTTGTTTGGTTTTCTTTTTGTCTTTCTTTTCAATTTTTTGATACTTTTTTTTGTATATTGCTGTTTTATTTCGTTATTGGTGTTTCTTTGGGTATCTGCCTTTGTATATACCATAAATTTCTTTAAATTTTTTTTGTTTATGTGTGATTTTTCTTCGATCTTTTTCCCTTTTGTGTTTCTCTCCATCTCAAGGTCTTTTTCGTTGTTTCTAGCTTGTTGTTTTGTTTTTTGTATTTATCCTATAACTAGTGTTTAGAATGTCTTGTTATTGTTTCTATGCTTTGATTGGTTTTTTTATTGTTATTTAGATTATGTTGTTGTTATAATTTTTTTTTGTGAGTTTTTTTTTCTTTAACTTATATTTCTTTTTTTCTGTCCTTCGTTATTTTTTTTTTGCTGGATTATTTTTCGTCCTTTCGTTTTTTCGTTTTTTGTTCGGTCTAACCAAATTTACTTTTGCTTTTGTTTTTTCTCTTTATTTTTGTATTATTCCTTGTTTTTTCTCTTTTAGTTGTTTTTTTTTTTTATTTATATTTTGTCATTTTTTTTTTCCTTTAGTTTGTGTGTTATCTGTGTGTTTTTTTTCTTTCTTTAGTTCGTAACGAATCTCCATCTGTTTTTTTTGATTTTTTTATATGGTTTTCCTGTGTTTTTCGTGATTTTATTTTCTTATCTTTTTTTGCTCTTATCGTTTTTCGTGTGTGTTTCTTTTGTTTATTTGCTCTTTCCATCTAGTTCTCTACTTACTTGTATTTTCTATGTTTTTATAATTTTTTTGTTAGCATTATTTTGATGTGGCCTTATTAGTTTTTTGTTTATTTAGCGTGTTTGTCTTTTTTTTCCTTATTTCTCGTTATTTATTTGTTTTTCATATATATTTTTTTGCTTTTTATTTTTGTATTTTGTTTTTCTGTCTCTTTTCTTATCGTATTTTATTCTATCTTCTGTTTTCGTTTGTACTTTTTTTTTTTCTCTGGGACTATGGTTAATACCTACCTGGCTTTTTTTCTTATCTGTTTTTTCTCCGGCGCGTTCTCTACGTTGTGGATTGGGCTATTCTTTGTTTTTTTTTTGAGTGCTAAACTTTTGCTTGGTTGGTTCCTTAGTGTTTTTTATTTTACTCCATTAGTACATCTAATTATTTTTTGAATTGGGTTGTTATTGTCGTTTCGATATTCAATAAGTTTGGGGGGGGTTGTTTATTGTTTGTTTGGTTCCATACTCCTAATTCGTCGTTGTTTGTTTTTTTTTTGTTATTGTTTTGCTTCTTTAGTCTGTGTTGCTGATCTGTTTTTTTCGTATTGTTATGTTCTTTATGTTTTTTTTATCGTTTTGTTTTCCCTATTCTTTGTTTTTTGCTTTTCGTTCGTTTAAATTTTTTCTTTTTCAATTATATTAATTCTTGTTGTTTGTATATGCTTTCGTATTTGTTTTTCTATCTTCTTTTCTGTGCCTTTTACTTTATATTTTTTGTCTTTTGTAGTGGTTGCATATTTAATTCCTCTTCGGCTTAGTGTTTACGTCATTCATTTGGTTTTTGTCTTTTTTTGTTTGTATTCTTTTACTGTTAGCGTGTTATCTTTGTCTGTTTGTTTTCAATTTGCCCTTGGTGTTGCGTTATGTAGTCTTGCTTCTTTATCGTTTCTTTAATTTTTTCAGTTGTGTTTGGCCTCTTTTTAATTTTTTTTGTTTTTTGTTTTTTGTGTGTTTGTCTTCATTTTTTTCCTTTAATTGTTTTGCGTTGTTATTTTGTTCGGTTTTTTTTTTCTCTCGTTTCACATTTTGGTTTTTACTATTTAGGATAAGTATGTTTGTTTTCATTCTTGTTTTGTATTATTTATTCTTTTGTACTTTTGTTGATTTTTCGTTTTGTTGTTTATTCATCTTTGGTTTCTTCTTTTCGGATCAAGGAATCTTCTTTTTTGTTATTAATCCCTTTTTTTTGTCTTTTTGTCGATTTCTTTTTTCTATTTTCTCTGGTTTTTTCATTTCATTATTTGTTTCTTTTTCGTTTTCTCTCTATTTTCTATTCTCGTTTTTGTCGATTAGTTTAAAAAATTATTGTATTGTTGACTTTTTACTTTCGGGTAGTTTCGCTAATTGTTAGTTTTTATGTTTAGTTTACATGTGCTCGAATTATCTCTTACTTACCTTTTTTTTTGTTTTTCTAGTGTTTCTTTGTTTGTGTCTTTAACATCATTTCTTTATCGTCAAAAAATTTTTTTAAATTTTTAGGTCATATCCTACGGACTTGTGTTTCTTCTTGTTTATTGATTTTCGTACTTTTTGTTCTTCGTTTTTTAGTGTCATGATTTGTATTTTTCGTCGTATGATTTGTCTTTTCTATGTTATACTGTATTCTCTTTTACCCTATGTTTGTCTCTGGCACCTCGTTTCTTTTAGTTTCATTTTGAGGTTATCTTCTGGGTTCATTTTGTGTTTTTATTTTTGTTTTATTCTGGTTGCTTTGTTGTTTTTTTGTGTTTTCTCTGTGTACATGACGATTTTTTTTCTTTTGTTTTTTTTTGTTCTTCGTTGTCATTTGTTTCGCATAGTTGATCTGCGTTCATTGTTTTGTTTCTTTTATTGTTCCGATTATATTTTGTTTATTATGTGATTCTTTGTTTATTTTTTTTTTTTTTGTAATCTTCTTGTATCTTTTATGCTGGCTTTTTCATTTATTTTTTATTTTGTTTGTGCGTTTTGTTTCTTATTTTAGGGTTCTGTTTTTTTTTGTTTCTTTTTATGCTGAGTTCTATCGCTTTGTTTTTCATCCCTACATTGTGGAGTGGTTCTTCGCCATTCGGTTTTTTATATCACTTTTTTGTCCGATTTTTTTGTTGTTATTGTAGGTTTTGGTTCTTATTTTCAGATTATTTAATTAAATGTTTTGCCCCATATTTTCTGACTTTTGGTTTTGTAATTTTCGTAGTTTGTTATGTAGTCTCTATTATTTATAGTATTTTTAATTCTATTATTTTTGTTTTTATTTACTTTTATTGCTTGATTTTTGTTTGATTTATGTCGATGTTCATTTTTTTAATGTTATTGTATACTTTTTTTTCTGTCTTCTGTGTGTTCTGGATACTTTTCAGCTTTATTCTTTCATATTTTCCTTATCTGTACTTTTTTTGTCTTTTTTTCCTTCTTATTACTGGTTGTTGAGTTCTGATTGGTGCGTTCTTATTTTTTGTTTTCGCGCGCTCTTGATTAGTATTTTTTTCTGTGTTTTTCTTTTTAAGTTCTTTATTGTATCTTTTGTGTTTTTTTTCTTTCTTTTGGTAGGTTATCGTTCCATGCTCTTTTTTTCTTTGTCTTTTTTCCATGTATACCATCGGTTTCTGTGTTGTTATTTTGTTGATTGTGTTGTTATTGTATTAGTTCTTTTTGTTGTTATATTATATTCTTTATCGTCGTGTGGTTTGGTCTATTCTTTCGGTGATTTTCTATTGATCTTGTCATTGATGTTCATTCTCTTTTCTATATTGCGTTTTTCTCTTTTTTTTCTTGGTTTATTTTGTCTTTTTATTCTTCTTGTGATCTCTTTTTATGGTTACTGTTTTTTCTTTTTTTTTGAAAGTGCGTTTTGTTTTGTTCTTTTTTCTTTTTTTTTTCTTTTATTTTGATTTGTTGTTTTTAATTTTTACCCGTACATTTCTTTTTCATTCTTGTGTATTCATTTGTTGTCTTCTGCTTTATGTTTATGTTTGTTTTAATTTTCTACTACATCGTGCGTTTTTTTTTCGGTTTCTGTTTTATTCCTCTTTGTGGTGTTTATGTTTTTATTACGTTTCTGCTTAACTGATATTCTTGGCGTATTTTCGTATTTCTTATTTTCTCTTATCGTCATTTTTGTCTTTTTTCGTTCTATTCCTGTTTGTTTTCTTTAATTCTCGCTGTGGGGTCTTTTTTTTTTTCTCGTTTGATGTCTTTGTGTTACGGCCCTCTTTTCGTTTGTTTATTCTAGTGTTTTAGATATTCTCTTTTTTCTGTATATTTTTGGTATTCACTTTCGTTTTGTTTTTCTTTTTTGTGCCTTGTGTTTGATAATGCTTGGTGGTTTCTGGTTCGTGTTTCTTTGTATTATTTTTTCTTGTCAATTACTTAGTCTTTTTTCTGTTTATCTTTGTTTGTGCGTGTCGTTCATTTGGTTTTGTTTCTCTGCTTGTATTCGTTCTCTTTTATTGTTCATTGCGTTTTTCTTCCGGTTTTAGCTCGTTTACTATTATAGTCTGAGGTTTGTTGTTCTTTTTCTTTTTGTTCTTTGTATCTTATTTTTTCCTATCTTCCTTGTCTTCTGGTCGTGTTCGTATCTTTTATTTTTTTCGCCTTTATCTTTTTTTTTCCTTGGTTGTTAATTGTTGTGATTTTGTGGTCGTCGTTTGTTGTCTTTTTTTTTTTTATTTACTTTTTCTTTCTGCTGTAGTTTTAGATATTTTTTTTTAAGGTATTTTTTTTGTTTCCTTTTATTTGTTTTTGTTTTTAGCTATTAGTCCATGTTGTTTTTGTTGTTATTTTGTTTTTTTGTCCTTTTTGCATTTCTTTGTATTTTTCTTTTTAGTTATTTGTTGTCTTTTTCTGTTCTCTTTCCCCAACCTTTTCTGTTATTGTTTGGATTATTTTTTCTTTTGTTGTTATTTTACCTCGGGTGAGCGGCCTTCTTTTTGTGTTTCCTTGTTCTTCGTTCATCTCTATTCTTTTTTTTTGTTGTATTTTTTTTATTTCTTATTGTTCCTTTCTCTCTTTATTTTTTCTTTCTACATTTTTATCGTATGTCTGGTTTTTCTTTTTTTTTTTTTTTTTTTTTGTTCGTGTTTCGTTCTTGTTTTTTTTCTTTTGTCGTTTCTCGTTCTTTGTATTCATTATTGTAATTTCTTGTAACTTTTTTTCTCTCTTGATTCTTTGAGTTGGCTTTGTTTCGTATTTCCCTGACTCTTTTTTCTTGATCGTTTTCTTTTTTGATATGTGGGTTTCCCTTGTTTAACTTTCTTTTTTTTCTTTTTTTTAGTTTGATTTTTGTTATGTGTCCGTCATTTTTTATTTTTGTTGGGTATGTTATTCTGTATAATTCATATCGTTTTCTTTATTCTATTAGTGATTGATCTGCATCGATTTTATGTTCTGTTCCTTTTTGTTTTGCGTTTCTACTCTTGTAATTTTTTCGTTTGTTTCGAGTTTTATTTCTTTTTTGTACAACTTATTTTCCGTTTTCCCTGCGTTTTCCGTTTTTACTTTTTATTTATTGTTTTCTGTGTTTTTGTTAAAAACCAGATTAGGTTTTTTATTTCGTGTTTCGAGTGTGTTTTGTTTCCGTGGTTTTCGTTTGTGTTCGTTTTTCTTATGTGGACTTTGTTTTTTCTCTTTCTTTTTTGTTGTGTTTTTTGGATTGCCTTTAGTCTCCTCATGTTCCTTTTGTTTTTGTGTTCTGTCGTCTTTTTCGACCTGGTTTTGATCGCTCTTTGTGTGGTTTTTTGTTTCTTTTGTAATCAATTTAATTTTTCTTGTTTTGTCTTTTTTATATTTTTTTGTGTTATTTTTTTCTTCAGTTATTTTTTTTTGGGTTTTTTTCTTTTGTCTCTTTTGTTTATTAGTTTTAGAATTTTGTTTAGTCCATTATTTTTGTTTTGTTTTTTGGATTTTCTGCTCTTTTTATTTTTCTTACTTTAGCTCTTTATTCTGTTTGATTCGCCCTTTTGCTTATTTGGTGTTTATTCTGTATGTTTTATTGTTTTTTCTTTTTTGTTTCTATCGTTTTTTCTTAATTTTTGGTTTTTTATTTTTTGTTTTTTCATTTGCACCGTGTTTTTATTTTTTTTTTTTCTTTTGCTTGTTTATATTGTTCACGTCTTTTTTTTTTCGTTCTATTCCTGGCATTTTATGTTCCGTTCGTATCGTTTTGTTTTTTTTTTCTATTTGCTTTCTGTCTGTTTCTTTTGTCTATTTTTTTTCTTTTTTTAGTGTTTTTTGTATTTTTTCTATCTTTTCTTTTGTCTTTTTTTACTTTTGTTTTTTTATGTGTTGGTTTTAATTGCATGTTCGATTATTTTCTCTGTTTTTTTATATTTAATTGTCTAAGTGTTTCTTCTCTTTTTTCTATGGCTTTTTTTTCTAGTTTTTTTTTGGTTTTTGTGCTTTTTATCGGAGTTATTTCTTTTCTTTTCATGTTTTAGATCTGTTATCTTACTTTTCGTTTGGTTTATTTGTCATAACTTATTAATTAATTTCTCGTTTACTTTTTTTGTTTTTGTTTGGTTATGTTTACTCCTTTACTCTGTATGCCCTTTATTGTTACTTTTTTTCGGTCTTTTTCAGTCCTTATTTGTGTTTGCTAGTTTTCAACTTGTGTAGTCTTTAGTTTTTTGTCGTTCTCTTCAGTCGATTTTGTTTTTTTTTTTTTCTTTTATGTCTTTTTTTGTGTTTTTTGTTTTTTCATGTTTTATTTGTTGTTTTGTATTTTTGTTTTCTCTTTTTTTGGTGTTCCCACGTATTTATCTTCCTACTCGTGGTTTTTGTTTGTATTTTATTTTGGTTTTTATTCTGTATTTCCGTGTTTAATCTTTATTATTGGCTTTAAGCTATAGTTCTGTCTATTTTTTTTTGTCTATTCTTGTTCTTTAGTTTGTGCTTTATTTATCTTTTCTGCTTGGTTTTTCCGTTTTTGGTTCTTCTTTTGTCGTTATTTGTGTTTGTTTTTTTTTGCATTTGTTGGTTTTTCTATTGTTACCCTTTTTTTGTGGGTTTTTGTCTTGATTTTTTATTAAGTCTTGTTTTGTGTTCTTTATTGTTCTGTTTTTTTTTTCATGTTATCTTTCTCGTGTTTTAATTCTGTGTATTTGGTCTGTTCTTTATTTTTCTTTGCTTTTTTCACTGTTTTTCTTTTATTTTTTTTTTTGAGGGTTTTTCGTATTTCGCATTAGGTCCATTTGTTTTCTTCTTTCTCTTGTTCTGGTTTTACTTTTAATCCTGATTCTGCATTTTTGTATTTAGTTTTATTGCGTTTTGTTGTTTTTCGACTGGTTTCACTATCTTCTATCCTTTTAGTTCTGATTTATTTTTTCTCGCTCCCTTCGATTGTTTGTGTTATTTTCTTTGTTGTTTATGTTTTTATTTTACTTTTTTAGTGTCTTCTTGTTTACTTTTTTTTGGTTTTTTCTTGTTTGTTTTTTTTGTTTTGTTTGCTAGCTCACTTTGTCGTTTTTTCAAGTTTTTTTCGTGCTGACTTTTATTCTTGTTTGTCTTATTGTTCTTTTTTCTTTCGTTTTTCTTTTATAGTATTTTTTTGTTTTTTTCTTGTTAATTTATGTTCCTCTTTGCTTTTGCGTTAATTCGCTTCCTTGGTGATGTTATCTTGTTGGTTTTAGTATTAATCTTTTCTTTTTTGTTTTGTGTGTTTTGATCTTTGCTGTGTTGTTTTTAAGGTATTTCTTTGTGTTTCGTCTGTTTCGTATGTAGGTTCTGTCGTTGTAGTTTTCTCGAGGAGTTGTCATTCTGTTCATGTTGTTTAGATCTTTTCTTGATCTACGTGTCCTTTTAGATTATTTGTTTTATCTTTTTTTTGTTGGTCTTTTTTAGTTTATCTTCTATTTTTTTTTTTTTAGCCTTTTTGTTATTCACTTTTTCCTTTGTTTTTTTTTCTTGTTTTTATTATGTTACCATGTTTGTTTTACTGTGTCATTATTCATGTTTTTTTCTTTATCAGTTACTTCTTTTCTGTTTCTGTTGGTGTCTTGTGTTTTCATTCTTTTCTGTTCTGTGTCTATACTTGAGCCCGTTGTCACTCTTTTTTTCTGTATTTTTTTCTTATTCTTTTGTATCTGTTATTTTTTTCGTGTGCTTATCATTGTAATCTTTTTTTCTTGTAGCTGTTTATTTCTTTCCGCATCTACTCTTTCGTTTTAAATTCTTGTTTCTGTTTCCGTCTGTTGTTGTTTGTGTTTTTTGTATTTTCCGTTTGGTTTTCTGATTTGTTTTATTTTTTGTGTTTCTTCTTTTTGTTTTCTTGTTGTTCGTTTCGTTTTATTGTTATATTTTATGTCTCTATCTGTTTCTGCTATTCATTTTCTTTCTGTTTTGTTTATTATTATTTTCTTTACTTTGTTTTGTCTTCTTGTCCTTATTCATTTTTATGTAACTTTATGTTTATATTTTTGTTCATTTTCTCTTTTTTTCTTGTTTATGTGGTTGTATGTGTTACAAACATTAATAACTAATGTTTTTCGTTTTTATTGTTCGTTTTTTTTGTTTGGTTTAGATTGATTTTCGAACTTTTGCTATTGTCTCTTTTATTTTAGTATTATGTATTTTTTTTTTTATCTTGTTGGACCTGTGTTTTTACGTTGTTTTGTTCTCGGATAATTTTTTCCATTGTTTTATTTCCTTTACTTCTGTTTTTATTTTGTATTTTATCTTAGTACTTTTTTTTCTGTTTTTAGTTTTTAGTTTTTCTGTTGGTTTGTCGTTAATTGTTTTTTTTTTTAGTTTTCTTTCTAATTTCATTTTGGCTTGTTTGTTGGTTTGCTTTTTCGTTTGTTTGTTGTTGTTTTGATTTTTTCCATGTGGGTCTCCAGGCTTATGTTCCTTTTGTATTTTTATTTTCTTTCTTTGTATCTTACGTTTTTTATTGCTTCTTGATCTCTTATTTTGTTTTTGTGGTCTTCTTGATGCTTTTGTTTTCTTATTTCTTATTATTTTTTGTGTTCTTCCCTGTTGTTTTGTTTTGTTACGTGTTGTATATTTTTTCTTTATCTATAATTTAGGTCTTTGTAACCGTTTTCTTTTTATTGTTGTTTGTTTTCCGTTATTTTTTTGTTCTGGTTGTCCTTTAGCTCCTATTTCGTTTTCTGTTGCTTCTTTTCGTTCTGTATCTGGTTAGGTATTTCATTTACTAGTTCTATTTTGTTTTGTTTTGTTAGTGTTTTTATCTATTCCTTTTTTTTGTTGTGTTTCTATCTTTTGTTTCTTTTATATTTGTTACTGTTATTTGGTTCTATTCTCTTTTATTCGTCATCATTCATTTCCCGTGGTTTTTCTTTAGTAAATATCTATCTTTGTTTTGGTGTTTATCTTTTATTCTTATTTCTTTCTTTTGTTCCTTTTGTGTTTCTTATATCATGCTTTTTATGTGTGTTAGTTTTCGTTTTGAGGTTTTTCTATCTTGTATTTTTTTTCTTTCTTTCGTTATTTTATTGTCTTGTGCTGGCTTTTCTTCCCTTCTTTATTTCCTTGATTTCGTGGCTTTTATTTCTCTGCTGTTTCCCTTCTTTTTCTTTGTCGCTTTCTATTCTGTCTTTTTTGTTTTTGTGTTTTTTTTTTCTTTTCTTTTCTCTCTTCCTTGTTTTGTTTTTATTAGTGTGTTTTGTGCTTAGTTTGTGCATCTTTCTTATCGAGTTTGTTTTACACTTTCTTCCTCTCGGTGTTTTTCAGTATTGTTTTTTGTTTTTTTCTTTGTTATTCTAGTCTTTGTGTTTTTTTGCCACTTTTGCTTTTAGTGCTGTTTTTACATTATGTTTTTGTTTAGTTTCTACTTTTTTACTTTATTTTTTCTATTCAACTTGTGTCTTTATTTGCTTTTCACCTGTGTATTTCTGTTGTGTTTTTATTTTTTTTTGTTTGTGGTTCCGACGATTTTTTGTTCTCTTGATTCTTTTTTTTTTGTTTTTTTTCTGTATTTTTGCCCTTTATGTTTCTCTATTTTGCTGTCTCTGTATTCATATTTTTATTTTTTTTTTTCTTTCTGGTTCCGTGAGGTTCTTGGTTTTACTCCTGGTTACACTTACTATTGTCTTATACTCTTTGCTGTTGTTTGATTATGTTTTTTTCTAGTTTTTTTTTTCGTTTTTGTTTGTGTTTTACGTTTTCTCTGTAGCCTTTTTTTTTCGTTTTTTCTTAGCCTGTAAGCTTGTTTCTGTTCTTTCTGTCGTAAGTATCTTATCTGTTCGTAACTTAATTGTTTCTTTAGTTGTTTTTATTTTCTTTCTTTGTTGTCTTTGTACTTGAATTCTTTTTTTGTTTGTTGTTGGTTTTTGCTTGTTTGGTTTTTTGTTATTTCAATAACTATTAACGTATTTTTTGTCTTTAGGGTTGTTTTTAGCTTTTTTCTTTTTTTGCGTTATTATTTACTTTTTCTTTTGAATTTTTGGTTGAATTGTTCGCTTACATTTTTCTTTCTTCTTCTTTTTTTGATTTATGCATGTTTTTTGCTTTTTTTTTTTTTTTGTCGTTTTCGTGCATTTTTCCTTTCTTTGGTAAAATTGGATTTTTATTGTTTTGTGTTGTTTCTTTCGTCCGGTACTATTTTCTTTTCTTTTTTTTTTTAATGTTTTTTAATACATTTGTTAGTGTGTTTTGTTTTCTTTAGTTTCTTCGTCAACCTATTCTTTTTTTGGTTTTTTCATCTGGGTTGTTTTTTACTTTTAATTTTTGGTCTGTTTTTTTTGTTTTGCTGAGCTTTTGTCTTTTTTTGTTTTTCTTCTTTTCTGTCTTTGATGGTATTGTTTGAATTTGCCTTTGTCTCCGATTCTTTGTACGTTACAGGTTGTTCCTTGTACTTACGTTTTTTTGTACTCATTTCATTTCTCTTTTTTTTTTTAAGTACTTGTTTGTTGCTTTCCTTTTGTTTTTTTTGTTTTTCCCTTTTTTTTCACTTGTTATGTATTTCATCTTTCTTGTTTTGTTATTAATTGTTATTTACTTCGTTGTCTTATTTTTTTTTTATTGGTTTATCTTCAGGTTGTTGCTTGTCCGTTTTTGTTTTTTGTATTCTGTTACATTTGTTTTGTTGTTGTTTGATTACTTTTTTTTTCCTTTTCTTTTTTTGTTTCTTCTTGTCGTTCTGCGATGTTATAGTTTTTGTTTCTTTTCTAGTTTTCTTTTAACTTTTTTTTTTTTCTTTTCGTATGTGTATTTATAGTTTTATTTTGTTTGTTTTCAGTTCCTTTGGCTGTGGTATATTTTCAATTCTTGAGTGGTTTGTTCCTTTGTTTTCTCCGGTTAGTTTTGTTTGTTTTCTCTTCTTCCTCTTTCTTTTGTGTCTTTTTTTGTTTTGTGTGTTTCTAATTTGTCTGTTTTCTGTTTACTTTGATTTCTCCATGTTTATTCGTCTTATGTCAATCCTTTCTTTTGGTCCGTTTCTACATTCTTATTTTTTGTTTTCACATTTTTTTTTCAATTCTTTTGCTTGTTTTTTTGCTTGTTGTTGGTTTATTGTTCCCCTATTTTTTTGGGGTGACTCTTCTTTTTTTTGTCTTTTTATTTTTTTTTCTGTTTTGTCTGTTTTTTCTTGTATTTTTCTTGTTCTCTTTTTGTTTTGTTGGTTTTTTTTTCATATATTTCGTCTTGCTGCGTTTATGTTTTTTACTTGTTGTTTTGTTCTTTGTCTTTTTTGTTTGGTTTTTTTTTTGTCTTATAAAGCTTTTCTCTCTGTATGTTGTTTCTATGTTGTTCCATTTTGTTCTTTTACTCGTACCTGTTTGTATGGTGTGGTTTGTTTGTTGTTTGGATACCCGTTAAACTCTCGTTGTTGAGAGAGATCAAAAAGATTATCTATGCATGTGTGAGCGTGTGTGGAAGTGTACGTAATCTCACAAGCTTTTTCCACGATATCATTCGTTTTTGCGATCGTAGCTGTATCAAATAGTGTGACGGGGATACCTTGAACCGTAACTTTGCCTTCATGACATGTTTATTTTTGAAGATGAATAAACATGCTTTTCAAAATCCTTTACCATTCCTAAAAGCTGAGATCTTTCGCTTTCAAATGTTAATGGTGATTCCTCACGATTATCCTTTTTTTTTCTATATTATTGGCTGACTGCTTGACTGCTAGAGAATTTGTAGCAGTCATCTTTAAGACCCAGATCTGCATATTAATCACATAAGTTTCAATGTTGGGAGCTCAAAATAATTGAGTAGCTAAAACCAAATCCATCAGTTTGCTAAGTACTAAGATAGTTTAGTATCTTATCTTGAAAATTTGTGAGTGATTAAGTGGAAACCCGTCACATTCGCCACACACCTTAATTCGTGTTTAATTGTTGTCATCGTAGCGACTCGAAATACATAAGAGACTCTATATAGCGGGGTTATGGCGTACGTGGTTTTCGGCTTATGTTTCAGAAGCTCACTTTACGTGGCTTATTTTTAAAATTTTAGGCTTATATAAACTCATAGGACTTTAAGCTTATATATAGCCAAACTTTGCAAAATAAGCCACAAAAAAGTGTGCTATGAATCCATAAGTCGGATAAAACCACATAAGCAATAAGATTGGTTTATAAGCTCATAAAATCACCTAATTCACATAATAAAGGGCTGTTTGGATTAGCTTATTTTATGGGCTTATCGGCTTATTGAGATTTGGGAAGCCACTAAGCGCTTATTTTTATGGGCTTATCAGCTTATCCACTTAACCTTACGGTTATCCCAAGGCATGAGCACAAAATGTGTAAGCAAAAAAAGGCTTATTGCATTTTCTAAATATCATTAAACCATGATAAGCCCACAAAATAAGCTAATCCAAAATACAATAACCAAAAACAAAATCACCAACAGCTTATAAGATATGTGCATATTTCGACTGCTAAATAAGAATCATAAGATCATTTTTGTGGGAAATAAAAACTTAACAAGTTTTAAAACACATATTGAATTGAAAAATATAAAACATTAACTACATAAATAAACCATCAAATCAATAAGATCAACCAAAACCTTATAAAAAACACACATAGAGAAACACAAACCTTGTTTTAAGGAGTGCTTAGCAAGTAATTCTTCTCTGAAGGTACATAAGTTTGATGTCAGATCGTATCTACTCGTTTTGATGAGTCATAGAAGCCATTTGTGAATTGAAAGAGGTTATGTGTGTGTTGTATGGAAGTGGGAGAGAGAGGCGGTGGAAGAATACGTGTATTTGTGAGGGAGACACGTGTGCAAGAAACCCAGGAAATTAAAAGAGAAACCCAAGGAAAAAATGGGTCGGGCGGGTTTTTCATTAACTGCATTTAAGGCATGCATTGAAAGAATGATCCTGCTCTTTAGTATAAAGTATATAATTATCAAACATAAGAATCAAAAGTTTACAAGAACAAGATGATGCCTACTGTCTATTTTGAAATGATTTGTGTATATGTTTTCAATTTTCATTTATTATAAACAGTATCAGTTGTGCTGATAAACGTATCAATTCATCTACGTTTTTATCATCTTGATCCTTATACGTTGTTTTTTTACAGATTCTGTACGCATATTTAGTTGAAAATTTTTAAAAAAAGGCTTAAAAAAACGTTTTATATAGCCAATTTGCATTACATAATCTAAATTGGTTAGATTTTTTGTATAACATTAATTTTCAGAGACTCGTTTCGAGTATTCGCTCAAGACACTCAAGAAAACCTTGAATAAAGTACGTAAATTTATTTTAATAATTAGTCATACTGGAAATTCAAGATTATGCAAGTCATAACTTATACGGGGTGTGTGGTAGCCGTTTTCGGTAGTTCTTAGAGGGAGGAGTATGGTGGCACAATATATCAGCATCTCACTCCCACTCAAAAATACCTATTTACTCATAACACACCTCTATCTCCTCATTTTGGCCCCACCACTCACACACAAACATATACATTTATAAATAAGAAAAAAAGAAAAAAAATAGAAATTTTGTCTTTATCCGAGCCACCACCATGGCGAGATATCAAAAAATTTGAAGTGGCTCGATAGGTTGGTGTGGTGGCTAGCAAGTGAAGAGGAGAGAGTGTGTGCCACGTAGGCAATGGCGAGATATGCTAGCCACCACACTCCTCCCTCTTAGCGGTGTTTTGAAAACCATGTTCAACCACAAACTAGGAAAAAAATCCGGTTTGATGTCCGGTTTGATTTTCAAAACCATGGTTTCTTAACACAATATTATGATTTGTCATAACCAGTTCTTTTACATTGCACCAGCATGTTCTACTTCCCTTTACTCTTTTCTAACACATAAACGATACATATTTTCAGCATACGGTTGATCTATTAGGCAATAGATTAGATAAGACGAGTCGGTTCTTACACGCCCTCTAGGATTATTATGGAAAGCAATCAGTCTACTTACACGTTTTTATTGATTTGAGATATGTTAATTGTTGACTTTACGTTTTTGCCTTTTTGAGTCTTGCTTTCTAACATGTTTAAGAATGAAGATTGTTTCTGTCGCGTTTACTTGAAGTCGTAAAAGACAAACACCACATGACTTGCAAAACTATCGACTATCATGTGAATGCTACACAATCTTTATATACAAACCTTGTTGCCCATAACATATGATTGAGTATTTGACATCTGTGAGGATTTTTAATTTAAGTTTGGTGAAGATGAATTTGATGTGGAGAGAAAAAGCAAAGCTAAAGCGTTAAGAAATTGAATACTCACTACTACTGGTTGTACCCATGACCATCTACTAAAGACATGGAAAAAAGCGTGATTCCTATGCCTTGCAAAGATAAGCCTCGCTTTTTTCTTGTTTCCTTGCCTTAAAGATATGCTCAAATAAGTTTACCATTTTACCCTCCACACAATTACTTCCATTTGTTGATCATTATATTATAAATGTAATCCCAATCATGATGTACTAATTACAAGCAAAGCTATAGATCAACTACACCTAAAATCATATTAACTAAAAACTTTTAGTTAAGTTTGTGATAATATGTCACTATGGAACAAAATGCTCGTCCTTCGAATAAATGATGTGTCAAACATACAATAACCTTTACTTAGGCTATTGTTATCCATCTCTAGAAAAACACTCTCTCATATCAGCCACATCATCTTTTTTTATCTTCACTTTTTCACCATCTTCTTTCTTTCTTTTTTTTTTATTACTTTTCACCCACACCAATGAAACCACTCTCACCGGTCCATTAAATACCCACTTTATACAAATATACCCATAAAGATTCTCACAAATGCACAACCACTAGTATAATGTTAACTTGCACAATGCTTCGAAAAGCACCATGGGAGAGAGGATTTTTAGGTTCGTGGCGCGTGACATGCTTGGCACATAAAGCCTCAGCAGAGGTGATGTGTGGTGGAACTTCCTCACTCCTTCGATTACAGAAGTCTTACAAGTAAATTTATAATTACATGTTAGTCATTATTTAATATATGATTCTGATAAAGTTTTAATTATTCGTACGTTGCGACGGGTTAAGACATATTTTTGCGATGATACGTAAATTATAACATTTGATACTGGATGGAATTTCTTTTTAGTATTGTTATTTCTACCTATATATGGGGCAAGGCATGAAATATTTCATGCTGACTGGACCATGTGACTAAGCATGTTAATGCTGACTGGAAATGATGACTCAAAGGGCAATTTGGGAACATTTTGGTGACTAGGCAATAACAATGTAAAAAACGAGGGTATTTTTGACATTTAGTATTATCCTTAAATCCTGCTAAAGTTTTGACCACATTGATTATTCAGTAACTCCTCCCCTATAATCACTCACAAGTGATTAAGCTATGGTTGGTAATATGAAAGATCATTATTTACAGGTATTTATTAAGGTAAACATAAGTGTTCCATCTTTTCTATTTCTATTTGATTTGGGATTGAATTTGGTTTATCTTTTTGATAAAGGAATGAGTGTTATCGTTTGATTCTATTTTACATTTATGTTTGATCGATTTAATTTGAGTCATAGGTGGACATGTATCCTCTGTGCTATCGAGAAGTTTATTTCATTAATGAACATGTATCCTCTGTTCTTTGTTTGTTAACCACTCATTTTCTTTACTTCAGGAATTGCATTTATGTGCCTTAAATATATGTCATAACCATCATTTATATAAAAAGTAGATACTGATTGGAGGGTTATAATGAACTGGAATTGACATTTCAGGATTAAAAGTGAACAATGGCCAAGCCATCAACAAGTCAAGCAGGCTGAAACAAATCCACCAATGGAACTCTTATGACACTCAATAGTAATCTTTCTCTTTCTACATAAATGTTTATATCGGCATTCTGTAGATGGTTGTGAAAAATGACCTAACTGAACACCGGTATGTGAAACCACATAACTATGATATTACGCCTAAATTTATTAAAGACTTTCTCTGTGTTACTTATTAAAAGCATTTTGCAGGTATTGACTTCTATCCATAGGCAGGATCAACATTATGCACGAATGATGACTTACAGAACACAGGTGAGAGAATGGGACACACATTTCATTGCAACAATACATTTTCATAATGATAGTCAACATTGATATTCTTTTATCTCATGAAAACTTTGATACCTGGAGAGGTGCATTGGTCTCTCATTTTGCAATACATTTTCATTTTTAAGCCAAAAAAGTCTTCTGACTCTTGTGTCAGACGTCATATTCACCTTAATTCGGAAGCAGTTTGAGTCATAGATCAATAATACTAGACATCCATTATCGTTTGAGTCATGGAAACTTTGTTTCTTAGCATATATTTGTGTGTAACTAAACGCTTCATTATCGTTTAAATATATATTATACTATATGTTTTTCAATTGTTTTTTTCATTCTTTTGCATTTTTTTCACGAAGCTAGCCCGCCATATGGGCGGGCTATTTATGAAACTAGTAACTTTTATAAATAATAGTTGACAGTTAAAAGTTGTACAAAATATAATGTTAAAAAAATAAAAACAATTAGGTGCATATTCATCAGTGTTCCTTACTATTCATTGTTTGCAAATTAATATATAGGTAGATGTTTTTTCTTGCAAGATAAGCCTCGCTTTTCTTCCTTCCATTTCCAATGAGTCAATGACCGCTTCGAATCGGAAGTTACTTGATAAAAAGTTGTTACACCTGGGTATGAAACATGGATTCAATGACACAAAAGAAGTCAATATTATTTTGAATAAACTTGTTACCAAATGTCATTAACCACTAAAATGCTCGTCCTTCGAATAAATGATAGATGTATCCTCGTCTTTCTAATAGATGTTTCATAACTTGTTTACTAATTTTTAAATTCCTTGTAGCGTGTATACTAATTTTTTGACCAATATGAAACCATATGTTAAATTTGTATGGTATATGACATGTCTTTAGTCACACCTTTTCAATGTGATATTTAAAAGGCCAAAATGTATTTTATTACTTTGAATTTGGGTAACCGGAACTCCTACTACCTCAAAGTATAAAAGGTACATCATAGTACCTCAAAATTGGTAATATGGTCCATCTAGTACCCTAACCCTAATTAACTAAGTCACATGATTGTCACATGTGTTATTATCGTTAGTATTTAACGGAAGTTTTTGGGATGTTAACTAGGGTCACGTGACCTTACCTTTCCACTTTACTTTAATGTACAGGGTTTTTTTTCCTTCAAAAATTCTCACCCATGTCAACACATTAACTTTAAAAAAAACTCATATGTATTTGTATACTATCACATACGGATGGTATTGCAATTTTTATTTTGTTGAGATCAATTATGATGGTATGATTACAATCACAAACAGATGATATTGCAATTTTTATTTTGTTCTTAATATCAGTAGGCCATAATAGGCCAATAAAGTAGCTTCATATAAGCTAGTTTCATCATGGATAAGTCTCTAACCATCCGTAAGTGTCTTCGTTGATTCCCTATAGTAAAGACCATTAACATCTTCGTCTTTAAAACCCAAACCCATTAAATCAATGGTGAATGACAACTTGCATACACGATTCTCCTCCCTTTCTGTATTGACGTAATCAAAATCCTTATATTCGGTCGCCAAACCCCTAACAAGTACACCACTCTTAGTGTAGGACGAAATGGTAGCATTCTCTACCATCTAGTTATGCATGTAAAGAAGTAGATCATATACAATCTGTATACAGTAGATGAATTGGATGTTCAATACACAAAAATAAAATCTAAACAAAAACTACAACATAAGTTTAAAGGCAAAAACATGTCATTCAATTATTATAAAGGCACTTTATATAATCAAACAAAAGTAAAGATTTAAATTTATTTAAATTAAGAAAAAATACCTTTCTCCATGAGGCTGATTATAATGTTTATGATGTGTGAATTTGGTGATCTCTCAAAAGTGGTAAATAACTCAACAGGGAAGACCCTAATACGCTATAAAGAAAAAGAGAAAATATGTCACGTGACCCTAGTTAACGTCCCAAAATTTTGTTGGATTTATTAATCTAGCTAACCAATTTAGCTGCGAGTGCCCAGCGGATGGATCTAGTTATGGCAAGTAGGTTAACACATATTAAAATAAGAAAACGTACATTTTGCGTTTATTCTTGAATACAAAAACATCTAAAACAATAAACAGATCTACGGTTGCTTCACACATACGTCACCCAAGTATGTATGAATGCTAGTCATTACCCTCACGATCAAACACCCACGTGTTATTCAAAAACCAAACGCACGCCTTGCATTCTTTTTGTAGGGTCGAAACCAAAACAAACCCTAATTTAAAAGGTTTTAACACTATTCGTCACGTTTGAGGAATCCCAAGCAAACCACTACGCGTACCTTGAATTTGTCAAGCAAGGAGTTCAAGCAAAACGAGAAAAACCTTAATTCCGCCGGTTTAACCCCAGGCTTTAGGTTTAAAATCGCAAAACCCTATATCTAGCGATTTAGGGGGGAGGCAGTTTAGGTGGAGAAATCAAAAAACCTAAAGGGTTTAGGGTTTGGTTCGTGGGTTTTTGGGAAGAGGGAAGCACCAGATTATTTAGTGTTTTGGGAGAAGATGGAATAAAGAATGAGGGATATGAGGTGTGTTTGTATAGGCATCCCAATAACCCTAAATCTTGTAGGAAAAGATTAGTATAATTCCTATGATTAAAACAAATATTTCTCATAATTTTTTCTCTCCTACGAACTAGCAACAAACAACCCTTCTAGAACCTTGTGGGTTTCGGCACAATCAAGCACTCCTTGAGGTTCGGGTTTGTCCGGTTTAGTACACTCGTATCTTTATATGAATGTACATTAATTTAATAAACCGTACTAATTTAACGGACTATTTAAAATATATTTCTGAAGTAAACATACTCTTCGTGTATTAACGTGTGTGCCCCCAATAGGCTCACGTATTTCTAACGTATAACTTGCGGAACCGACTACCAAATTCCAACAGGTCCCACTTGGGAGGCGGAGTAGCAGGCTTGCAGATATACTGATAATTGGCAACGTCTAGCAAACACACACAATTACCTTTAGATTAGAAATACTTGAGATAATAGTTTCAAGAACAATCTCAGCTTATTAATGGTTATTTATTACTTGCTTTTATCATCCCTTTGTTCAGATACCGTTAAACCATGGATATGGATCCTAACTCATTCCATATAGTTTAAGCATTTAGATTCTCGTTATGGAAGTTAATTCAGATACACCAAATGTAATTAAGAATCATCTTAAAATTACCCTTTGGGTGCGGCCACACAATTATCTGATTAATTCTGGAGAGGCGCCATGGTATCATTCTGCACATATCAAGTGGAGGAACAAATCCTTGTTGGACTAAAAGTGTGTGATGTTGCTTCACATTCACTCTGAAAAATAGCTTTTAAAACTACCATAATCACAGGATCTGCGTTTGGCTATAATCACCAAAGTGATATCCAACATTACAGAACTTGTTTGTATCTCAAGTTTAAGGATGACTTATTAAACCATTTCGACATATTACTCATGACAAGGATCCTAAAAGTAAATGTTCGAAAGTTGGGGTATCTAATATGAAACCTAGTGAAATTACATGAATGTTTGGCGGGAACAATACGTCATATTCAATTAATACAAACCTACACTCACATTTTCCTGTACATAAACAATATTCCCATATTGTTAACCGCAATGGAACATATTTAGAATGATTTAATCATTCAAGATTAAACATGCAAATACAGGATAACAATTATTATATGATGATAACATATACTAAGTAATTTTATCATAAGAAATAAATTTGTTTTTACAATCCTATTATCCATTACTAAAACAAGATATGCATGAAGCTAATTTAGCAAGGTTGAGTTCAATGTTTTCACAATTTCTTAACTCTTCTTTACAAGACCAGTTTTAAATAGTTATCTGAGTAAACTTTCCGAATACTTATTTCAAATTCACAAATTTGTGAAGGATTTGAATGATATGATGAGTGTCGTATGTTTTATTTGCATACTATTGCAAGTATCATTGTATGGAAATGTGATAGTACCTTAATGGGGTATTTAAAGTCAACAACATACCTATCTCAGACAGTCATCTTTATAGTTCTTAAATGTAAGTATTTCTTATTCTTTAATGTGCTACGCAACTATGTCGTAGGCTGAGCATATATAGTTAGTAGATTTATCATAAAAGATGAAATCCTACTTTAACTAGGATTGATTATTCTCTAGCATCGTGTGTACACAAACAACACTATGCCTTATATAATTCGTAAATATTTGTTTTAACAGTCATCTAAATCACTCTCAATTAGATACTGTTGTTGTTAGCTCATCTTGCTCTTGTGCAAAAGTAACAACCAGTCTCATACACAATATAAGATATACATGATGAATCCTTTGTTAAAAACACAAGGTTTCCATCCATGTATTAAATTATCTCAAGTGAAATATATCATTTAAGACTTGCTTCAATGATGTATTGCATTGTGTTGGACTTAATTTCCGCATATGTTTATTTCATTAAACATTTATTCCAAGGTCGTTTGTTTTATTTCCTAAATTCTCAAGTGAAGTTTCATTCCAATCTAAGGATTAACATCTAGCTTAGATGGAATGATGCTTTCATATGTTCACAAACATATGAATTTTAAGGAAAAAAACATAGTGCTCCCACTTGATGTCAGGTGTACTCAGGAGTTATCTTAATTTAATCAAAAATTATATTGTAATTAAACTTAAGATCTCAGCTCCTAGATGCATGATCTAATCCACACTTGGATTCTTTTATCTTGTATACTTTATAAAGATTATTTTAAACTCATAAAAACAAAAAAAAAAAAAAACAAAAAAAAAAAAAAAAAAAAAAAAAAAAAAAAAAAAAAAAAAAAAAAAAAAAAGAAAAAAAAAAAAAAAAAAAAAAAAAAAAAAAAAAAAAAAAAAAAAAAAAAAAAAGAAAAAAAAAAAAAAAAAAAAAAAAAAAAAAAAAAAATAAAAAAAAAAAAAAAAAACCCCTTTTGATTACCACACATCCTTGGCAAAAGGTAATCATTAAGGAAAAGGTTATGATCCTTAATTCACATATTGCAGATTTCAAGAAAAACCTGTATGACAATTAGTTATCTTTATATAATTAATGCGTGTAGAAAAGAAATATTTAATCATAGTCAATTGCTTGAGTAAGATTAAAAACTCTTATCATCAGTCATGACATTAATATGTTTACAATTTATCATTCTGAGCATTTCTTCAATCGAACTATTCTCAACTTTCAGTTTCTAATGTTTGGTAAAGAATCAATCAGCTTAAAACTTTGTTGCTTTTAAGGGAATGCTTGTCATTCTAGTTCTAAGATATTTATCAGCTTCAAGATGTGATAATTCATCTTATTAGTTAGCAGGCTTATTATGACCCTCTAACTTATATTACTCGGCATTGCTATTAAAATATCAATCAAGTGATGAGGCATCCATGCGGATTTATGAATGAGAGTTACATTATACTTTGGTTCGACATTTTCATGTTTAACCTTAGTATGACATTCACAAGTGGTTTTAGAAGGTAACGTATTTTGTTCTTGATTCACTTCAAGATTTGTAGATGCTCTCACTTACTTTTGTAAGTAGAGAAAATTCTCTAAATACTAAGTATTTAAGCAACAACGAATTGTTCTTAATTAGGAAACACAAAACACATATTAAGTTCTCATATCTAGTTTGTTAATAATATGCTTTATAAGATTTTAACAAATTTCAGAACTTTAATCAAGACATAATGGGATTCATTCCAAGAACCCTAATTAGGGTTTGTAGCAAAACCCTAATTCTTGTATCACCTTTTAACCAAAAACCTTAGCAAAGGTTTGTGTTACGTCGAGCTAGGAGGAACACCAAAACTACAATCTTCAAGATAGGAAGTGTAGAAAAATCAAAAACCCAAAGCTTAGGATTCGATTAGTTTGTTGAAAAAACACAAAAATTAAGGTTTAAGGGTTTCAGTCGTGGGTTGTCTTGAATACCTTATAGGTTTGAACTATATTGAGTGTATCCATGACACACATAATTTTCTAACCTTGATAGATTTTGGAGGTAGAGCAAATAAAGCTATCATGAATCAAACAATATGAATATAGTTTGTTTCAACCTATTAGACATTTCCAAATTAACGTGGTATTCTAGTAAGTAATGGAATTGTGAGACTCATCCGTACTTCATAGATAACTTACAATTTCTTTGGATCAAATTCTTGTCAATTGGGTTGAGCCAAATTGCATATTTAGTATTTTTGAACCAAGTGCATGCTATAGTGTATATTTCTTGACTAATACAAGAACCCTATGTTCACATGTTCGCAAGAAGACAAAACTGTTCAAGAATTATATGTTCATGTGTTTACAAGAAAACAGAACATGGTAAGTATACATTATAAGTCTTTGAATAATTCAAGGACATCATGTTTATGTGTTTAACAAGAAGAACAACCAATTTTTCTACTACTTTATAGTTGTAAAGTCATTGTTAATTAGGACTTCCTATTTTGTCTTAAACTAGAAAACATAATTATAGTAATAAGTAGTTATGGACACAATACTTTTGTGTTCAATAGTAATTTTCTAGTTAATTTCTACTTCAATATTATGATTTATTAATATTTAACCACAATTTAGATTGACTAAACATGTAGTCGGAATGTTGAGTAGCTTTTACATTATATCATGGACATTGAATGTATAGGCAATCAAAATCATGTATGTTTAAGTCCTAGGTAGTTTCATTAGCTTTCTTTACTTTTGCAGTCAAGAGAAACCAATAATATGTTGTTCCTTGCACACACTTGTGATTTATCCACTTGTGTAAGGTAACTACATATATTATGAAGACAAACGACACAACATGCGCTTGATTGTGTGAACAATATTATAGTGTCATAAATATTACAAGTAGATTTAGAACCATTCCGTTAATAAGGATTGTGTTTATTATTCTATAAATAACGTTTCGAGGGAAGCAACATGCGGAAAGGCAAACTGATTATCCATAAATTAAAATGCAATTTTCTGAATCCATGGTAGATAATATCGAAACAGTTATGAATTATGTAAAGTAGGTTCGTAATATATGGATGACTAGCAAGGAAATAAATCTCGTAGCTCACTGAATTAAATACCTTACATGATGTCATTTTAGTTATATAAAAACACCATGCTCCCACTGGATTTGTCAACATCTGTAAGTGTTACATTACCAATAGAAAGCACTAGCAATTCTATTAACTTTCCATACTTCTCTTTATTTTGGGTTAAAGGGGGAAACAGCCGGTAGTAGCTATGTATTAGGTATTGAATAGAGTATATGAAGTTCTACTTATGTAGATGAGGGACTAGCCATTTATGCTTTCATTTAACTTGAATATTAGCATGCAATTCCTCCTTTATCGTCTACATAGCCACAAGGGTATTTAGCACTTTAAGTGAATAAATGTGAGTCCAAGAAAAAACATCTAGCAAATATGCTAGTAATTTCTTTACTCGTTGCGGTTTAAACTCATACATCATGACAAGTGCAAGATGTCATTTATTTTGGTAGCTACAAACAAAATGTTTTCTATGTACACAAAATATTTTTATCTTTCAATTATTTCATGACCAAAAAAGGGTAATGAAAGATCGTAAGTGAGTTTAAATATAATTGAAGAAAAATTCAATTATATAATCTTAGTTTTGTCAATAAGGACGAAATGATTGGAGTAGGTCTCACTCTTTTACCAAGAAAACGGAGACTATAATTTGTCTTTTCTAAAAACATAAACTTTGTTTACAAAGTTGTTGCAGCAAACTCAATTAATAAGCATAGAATGTTCAATTTTAGTATTTCGATAATTAAATTCTTAATAGAATTAACTACCCAATTAATTACTAATTAAGACTAAGATCCAACTTGACCTCCCACTTACTTACAGAGGTCTGGCAGTGAGTAAAACAAGTAGGGCAGAAGTTGTGTAAAGTAGATCGTTTCTTTGCATAAAAAAATGCAACTCTTAGATTATGAGGCCGGTCACACATTAAATCGGACAAGTAATAATGTCAAGAGCATGTTTAGTTCTCATCTTATGCCTCTGGTCCAAGGTCTGACCAAGCATACTCGAATTAAGTCGACCAAGCAAGAACGTGCAAAAATCGCCAGAGGTCTGACCAGTGAGCAAAATTCGCCATGGGTTGGAATGACCCTAAGGTCTGACCAAAGAGGCCAAGCCAAATGCACGTGTCCGGTTAGCGGCGAAGACTAAAATTTAACACTAAGGGTATATACTAAAGGATAAAATGGCGTGTACAAAGAAGCTTGCAAACATATTTGTAGCACTATTTGAAAAACTTTAATAATGTACACTGTAGTGACATGCCATGGTTCACGTATCTCCAATCGAAGTAAAAGACGGAGAATCATGGTCAGCGCGAAGCGTATTAAAGTCATGAATTATTTGGAGTGTTGACCCCTTCCGCCTTAACTTATCTTATAGTTTGTTTTTAAGTGGATGAGTCGGTACTTTCCCATGAGTCCATAGCGGGTCCAGTTTTTTATTAGTCAATATATTGATGGTTATTTGATTAGTTACCTTCCTAAATTATATATCAACTAATTTAGGAAGGTAACTAATCAAATATCAATCAAATATATTGACTAATATTTTTAAGTTCATGAAAAACATGTTTCGTAGTTTTAGGTCATGTTAGAGCATCCACTATGGTAAACATTTCTAAAGGTTTATAATTGTGTTATGACATTAATTTATAAACCTTTTAGTTTTATAAATCTATCTCCACTATGTATAAATCTTTTTAAGTTTTATAAACATCTCGCATAATTCAAATGCATTAAATTTTAAAAAGGTATAATATCTTAGACATCTTCATGCCACACAAGCTTGAAATGGATGTTTACTATGGTTTACAAGTTTTTAGACCTCTTCAGAATTTTATAAACCTTTTCATAAACCACCATAGTGGATGCCTTTACAAAAACATATTTTCCACAAAACACATAGCATGTCACAATGAATATGTTTTAGGCGTGTAGAATTAAAGACCGGTTTAATGTCATCTTACATTATTTATTAGTCCGTATTCTATTTGTTTAGGCATGTAAGCATGTAAACTAGTAAACAAATAAGCATGTAGGAACATAATAAACAAGATAACATTAAATAAACGAGTAACAAGTTTTATTCCGGTACTTTACGAGTCTTCCCCAATTGGAGAACCATAAGACCCTCACTATGTTTTCATCAACTGCATAGATCGCCCCATTCATCACAAATTAATGTGGTTGAGTAGGTCTTATAGCCGGAATTTAAGAAACAAATCAAACTAGCAATTCTAAGATCTTGCTTTTCATTAAAAATAACATATTTAGTTTCCAAAAATAAATATACTTTACAAGATTTTTTAAATAATTAGGAAGTTTTATATAATCCTAAATATACACAAATTAAAGAAAGAAACAAATATAGCTAAATAACAATTATTTTATTCCTCTTTAATTCTCTTATTAACTTTAATCATTAATCTTGAAAGATCTAGCAATTTCTTTAATAATTTTATAGTTAAAGATTTGTGCATATCTTTACCATATTTTACAAAAAATTCAATAATAAAGGAAAAATAAATAGTAGCATATAATAATAATAAAAATATTAAATTAGCGTGTAACCAAGGCTCAGTAAAATTCGATTTTTAATGCATGTAACCTAGTGCCATAAACGAGTTGACTCGTGATGCCACTGTTGGGATTTATTAAATCTAGCTAACCAATTTAGCCACGAGTGCGAAGCGGATGGATTTAGTTATGGCAAGTAGGTTAACACATATTAAATAAGGAAAGCGTACCTTTTGCGATTATTCTTGAATACAAAAACGTCTAAAACAAACGCCTCTACGGTTGCTCACACAATCACGTCAACCAAGTATGTAAGAATTGCTAGTCTTAACCTCACGATCAAACACTCACGTGTTATTCAAAAGTAAACGCACGCCTTGCGTTCCTTTTTGAAGTCGAACCAAACAAACCCTAATTAAAAGGTTTAAACCCTAATTCGTTACTTTGAGGAATCACCAAACAATCCACTACGCGTATCCTTGATTTGTCAAGCAAGGAGTTCAGCAAAATCGAGAAAAAACCTAATCGCGGTTTAAAACCCCGTGGTTAGGTGAATCACGAAACCCTAAATCTTGCAATTTAGGGGAGGCGGTTTAGGTGAGAAAACCAAAAAACCCTAAAGGGTTTAGGGTTCGGTTCGTGGGTTTTTGGGAAGAGGGAAGCACCGAATTATTTAGTGTTTTGAGAGAAGATAGAATGAAGAATGAGGGATATGAGGTCTGTTTATTATAGGACACCCAATAACTTAAATCTTGTAGGAAATGATTAGTATAATTCCATAATTAAAACAAAATTTTCTCTTTCATTGTCTCTCCTATACCGGCACAAACACCCCTTCTAGAACCTTGAGGAATTTCGGCCAAACAAGTCACTCCTTAAGGTTCGGGTTTTGTCCGGTTTTGTCCGATTTTATCCCTCGGTTCTATATTTAGAATGTACATTAAATTAATTAAACACGTAACTAATTTAACGACTATTTAAATATATTTCGTGGAGTAAACTATACTCTTCGTGTATTATTGTGTGCCCCCAATAGGCTCTCGTATTTTTAAGTATAACTTGCGGAACGACTACTAAAATTCCAACAAATTTTTCGTTTAAAAAACTAACGATAATGACCCATGTGAAAATCATGTGACTTAGTTAATTAGGTTAGTAGGGTAGCAAATCGGGTCAGAACCCGGACCGACGAAAAACGACCCGAACGATATAAGATTTTGCAAAACCGAAAACCGAACTCGAGTCTAACCATATTATAAACCGAAACTGAAAACGAATAGGTCGGTTCGGTACGGGTATGTAGTTCGAAACCCGGACAAGTGTCGGGTTTGAGCCGAACCGAACCGAACCCGACAAAAACCGAAAATATATTATCCCAAAATCGAAAAATAACCGAACCGAATAAGCTCGTTACAGGCTCTCGGTTTGTGGGGTCGGGGTCGGTTTTCGTTTTAGTTGGTCGCCAGGGTTAGGGGTTCTAGATAGGACCATATTACCAATTTTGGGGTACTATGATGTACCATTTATACTTTAGGGTAGTAGGAGTTCCAGTTAGCCAAATTCAAGATACTAAAATACATTTTGGCCTATTTAAAATAATACAAATGGACAACTACTATGTTGGATAAACGTTATTTAGAAGCTAAACAATTAAATTATAATGCATTAATGTGGTTATTGTTTTTGTGTTAATTATGTGTTTGATATTTAAAGCTGTGTTATTTGTGTAACTTTATAATATCATTGTATCATCTTACGATTAATTACTTTTTAGCAAGTACATGTATAATTGTTCAATATGTATTATTAAAGAGTTTGTGTCTTAATGGTATCTCTTGTTGCGTGACAAGCTACTAAATTAAATTGTTCCAGGTTTAAGTCTTGCTTAAATGATTTTATCAGGTGGGCACGTAAGATTGTACGATCTTATGGTGTGTAACTCACCTAGTGTGAGTTCTAAATTATGATGGGCCCCCTAATTTTATATCCGTTATATACTAAAAAAACTTTTTTTTAAATAAACCCTTCCCTTTTTACTTATAAATACCCACTACTTCATCCATTTTTATACACAACTCTCTTTTCATACACACTTCTTACATTCCCCATTTAAACATAAGATCGTAACGTTACTGCATTATGTAGAAGATTGGATAAGAAGTTATTAGCCGTAAGAATACTTTATTAAAACGAGCGATTGGTTATCTAAGCGTAGACGGACAAGCAAAAACCGGACTGACAGAAACAGCATAACTCGATATCGTTTTGGTGCTCATGAGCGTTTAGTCGCGTTTTTTTAGCGAGGCCCGATGTACGATGCATTAAAATTTCGGAAGATGTTCTGAATTTGGGGGGGGACTCTCCCCATTTCAACCACATAGTTACTGCTGTAATTAATCACGGTCCATTCTTTCGTAGTAATATGGATTGTGCCGGAAGACAAGGCATTTCCGGGTTGCTAAAGTGCACATCTACAATTCGTCAATTGGCATACGGTGTTCATGGTTGATTTTTCTAGTATGAATATATGGAATTCAGCGGAGAACTATACGTACGGCTATTGATCATTTTTAATCTAGTTGGTTATGGAAATTTATGGGACTGAAATTTTTAAGAAAAATCCATGTGAAGCTGATATTGAAAAACTGTATTGATCACGAGAAAAGCACGGGTTTCCGAGAATGTTAGTAAGAACCTTGATTGAAGGATTGGGAGTGGTCCAGTTTTCCGTACGCATTGAAAGCGCACATCGTTAGGACTTGATCATGGTCCGAATCTGTTCATTTTGCTTGAAGTTGTTGCGTCGCAAGACTTATGGATATGGCATGCGTCTTCGGTGTTGCCGGGTCGAACAACGACATCAGCGTTTTATATCAATCACCTTTATTTAACGATCTCAAAACCGGAACGAGCACAGAGATTCCTTTGGGCTAACGACGTTCACCCCCCCCACCCCCGAAAAAACCC
Organism: Tanacetum coccineum; assembly: GCA_026074375.1. Classification (NCBI taxonomy): domain Eukaryota; kingdom Viridiplantae; phylum Streptophyta; class Magnoliopsida; order Asterales; family Asteraceae; genus Tanacetum; species Tanacetum coccineum. The sequence goes on along the minus strand of BQNB010001764.1, from coordinate 31,660 downwards.
TAACTTACCGAAGTGGATACTATCTTGTTGACGGGATATACCTGGAGTTGGCGCCACTCGTTAAGACGATTCCAGAACCATCTGATGATGACCACAAGCGAATTTTGTTTAAGGAAAAGTAGAAATCGGCAAAGAAAGATGTGGATTTGACTGAGGTTTGTGTAATGTGTGTCGGAGTTTAATACGCGTAACTCATGGATCAATGTACTAGCCAATCCTACACGAGCGCTAAAAAATGATAGGATTATTTATATGATGTACACATGCATCATATTACATAATGTGATTCGAAAATACAAAAAATATGCGATATCTCCCAAATGGTTTTCGGAGGAAGCAATGAACCGGACGAACCTGGATGAACGAGGAACAAGTGCAACAAGTTTATGAGGTGGATCAGATCATCACAAGCACATCAAAACCTTCGACACGATTTGATCGAACACTTGTCTCTAATGTTTTAGTTTAAGCTTTATATGGAATATCTTTTTAATATTTGAAGTCTTTGTAATGTTTTTAATGTATGAATAAAGGTTTTTAATTTAGTTTACGTATTAATTAATTTCGTACTTTCGTTTACATTAAATTTTCGGTTTTTAGTTTATGAATAAAAAAGTATTAAATAAAAAAAATGTGAGTAATGTGAGTTTTAGTTGTAAGGTGAGTTCTTATTACGATTTAAATGTGAGTTGTAGTGAGTTTTAAAGTTGAAGAGAGAAAACTGATGTGACGCTGACATACCAGATGAATTTTGGGTCCTTATACCATGCAGCTTAAACAATCTCCTCTTAACAAATCTCCTCTTAACAACACCCAATAGAGTATTTGTTTTTCACATTGTTGAAATTTAATCGTAAAATGAAACTCTAATTAAGATATTTAATCGTTTTATTTGGGAGGTTAAAAGGGAAATTACGTATAATTTTAGTAAGGATGTTTTAGCTTTGCGTTTCATTGGAGCATTATCACCTTTTTATCCTTTTCGCACCCACTAATTAAGGATTTGAAATCACGTTGACTTTTATCAAGATTTTACTGCTTTGATGATGGACAAGTAGTTCTATCAAACTTAACAGATTCGGTAAATTCCTTTTTCTTCTAATTCTTACAAAATTCTCTTTTGTGAAAGTTGACATGAAATAATCAAAGCTTATTCTAGAAATGAATATATTTGTTTTTTTACACTTGATTCTCTAATACATTTATTAGCTAAAATACATATTAGCATTAAGTTTCACGATTTACTTGTTTTACATTGGTCAAAAGACAGGCAGATGATAACTCATATGATGGGTTGACATTTTATATATTTTAGTTATATTAGGTAATTTATGCAAACCTTTTGAGGTTTGACCCAAAAAAATCTTCATGTGCATAAATTTCACAAATTTGCACAAAAAGGAGAGTAAATTGTATAGATGAACCTCACCAATGTGAAATCAAGTATGCTTTGCTTAAAAGTGACAACATATAGTTGGTTATAAATAAATTCAAGATTCAAATTTATCTTTTCATAGAAAAAGCAACATGAATATATACATTTAAGTCGAATCTTACATTATAAGTGATGCTTGAGCATACACAGCCCTCAAATATTTAATCGTCGCTTTTATATAATTTTTAAGTTATTTGACTTAATAATGGTAATAACTAGAGATGAGTTCGACAACGACGATTTTAAGAATTGTCTTGATATAATAGGTTATTTAAACAAAAGTTAATACCATGCATCGTTTATTCATCATTCATTCATTTGATTATTAGTTAAAAACAGTCAGACACACTAATCATAGTAAGAATCACAAAATAAATTTTGATATTATCTTGAAATTAATTACAGGCATTCTGATTCAGTTATAGCATTTTGAAAATTTAATTATTGTTGTCTGAATACCAATGCTACATAGAAGATTAACGTGAATTATTGAGAAATGTAGACTCACACTCATTTTTAGCAAACAAACCATCACACCCATCATGTGTCATGTGAGATGTACCAATTAGTTGCATGACATTTTTCTTTTTTTTTGACAAATCATTTTACTTTTTACCCTTCAATAATTTATGTCACCATGTGGGTGTAGAAGTTTGTTTGTAATAATGGTGTTGTGTCTAGCATTCTCAAATAATTCACGTTATATTCTTATGTTGCATTTGATATTCAGACAACAATATTAATTATCAATAATGCTTAACTTGATCGAATGCCGTAATTAATTTCAAGAAAGTATCAAAATTTTTTTGTGATTCTTACTAAGATTGTGTTCTTGACTGTTTTTAACTAATAATTCAATTGGAATGAATGATGAAATAAACGAGCATGTATTAAATTTTGTTTAAAATAAAACCTATTATATCAAGAAATTTCTTATAATTCGTAGTTGGTGATCTCATAGTTTAGTTACAATTATTATCAAAATAACTTAAAAATTATATAAAAGCGGACGATTAATTTTTGAGGGTGTGTATGCTCAAGCATCACTTATAATGTAAGATTCGACTTAAATGTCATATAGTCATGTTGCTTTTTTTTATGATAGATAAATTTGAATCTTGAATTTATTTATAACCAAATATATTGTTGTCAACTTTTTAAGCAAAGCATACTTGATTTCACATTGGTGAGGTTCATCTATACAATTTACTCTCCTTTTTGTGCAAATTTGTGAAATTTATGCACATGAAGATTTTTTTGGGTCAAACCTCAAAAGGTTTGCATAAATTACCTAATATAACTAAAATATATAAAATGTCAACCCATCATATGAGTTATCATCTGCCTGTCTTTTGACCAATGTAAAACAAGTAAATCGTGAAACTTAATGCTAATATGTATTTTAGCTAATAAATGTATTAGAGAATCAAGTGTAAAAAAACAAATATATTCATTTCTAGAATAAGCTTTGATTATTTCATGTCAACTTTCACAAAAGAGAAGTAGATAAGAAGAAAAAGGAATTTACCGAATCTGTTAAGTTTGATTAGACTAATTGTCATCATCAAAGCATAAAATCTTGATAAAAGTCAACGTGATTTCAAATCCTTAATTAGTGGGTGCGAAAAGGATAAAAAGGTGATAATGCTCCAATGAAACGCAAAGCTAAAACATCCTTACTAAATTATACGTAATTACCCTTGTAACCTCGCAAATAAACGATTATCATATCTTAATTAGAGTTTCATTTTACGATTAAATTTCAACAATGTGAAAAACAAATACTCTATTGGGTGTTGTTAAGAGGAGATTTGTTAAGAGGAGATTGTTTAAGCTGCATGGTATAAGGACCCAAAATTCACCTGGTATGTCAGCGTCACATCAGTTTTCTCTCTTCAACTTTAAAACTCACCACAACTCACATTTAAACCGTAATAAGAACTCACCTTACAACTAAAACTCACCTTACTCACATTTTTTTATTTAAATACTTTTATTCATAAACTAAAAACGTAAATATTAACGTAAACGTAAAAGTACGAAATTAATTAATACGTAAACTAAATTAAAAACCTTTATTCATACATTAAAAACATTACAAAGACTTCAAATATTAAAAAGATATTCCATATAAAGCTTAAACTAAACATTAAGAGACAAGTGTTCGATCAAATCGTGTCGAAGGTTTTGATGTGCTTGTGATGATCTGATCCACCTCATAAACTTGTTGCACTTGTTCCTCGTTTCATAACAGGTCGTCCGGTAGATGTGCTTCATCCGAAAACCATTTGGGAGATATCGCATATTTTTTGTATTTTCGAATCACATTATGTAATATGATGCATGTGTACATCATATTAATAATCCTATCATTTTTTAGCGCTCGTGTAGGATTGGCTAGTATTGCCCATTTCTTTTTCAGAACACCAAACGCTCGTTCCACATCTTTCTTTGCCGATTTCTACTTTTCCTTAAACAAAATTCGCTTGTGGTCATCATCAGATGGTTCTGGAATCGTCTTAACGAGTGGCGCTCACTCAGGTATATCCTTTTAAACAAGTAGTATCCACTTCGGTAAAGTTACGTCGTAGACCACAAAAGGATTTCTTATGCTCGTCCGGTTTTGAGATCGTTAAATAAAGGTGATTGATATAAAACGCTGATGTCGTTGTTCGACCCGGCAACACCGAAGACGCATGCCATATCCATAAGTCTTGCGACGCAACAACTTCAAGCAAAATGAACAGATTCGGACCATGATCACGTCTAACGTATTGCGCTTTCAATTGCGGTTCGAAAACTGGACCAATCACAAATCCGTTCAATCAAGTTCTTCCCTTACATCCTCGGAAAACGTGTTTTCTTCGTGATGCAGATACAGTTTTTTCAATATCAGTCACATGGATTTTCTTAATAATTCGTCCCATAAATTTCCATAACAAACTAGATAAAATATGATCAAGAGTAGTAACGTGAAGTTCTCTCGCTGATTTTGCATATATTCATCTAGAAATCAACATGATCACCGTTATGCCAAATGACGAATGTAGATGTGCACTTTAGCAACCCCGGAAATGCCTTGTTCTTTCCGGCATAATCCATTATTACTACGAAAGAAATGGAACGTGATTAATTACATTGCTAGTAACTATGTGGTTGAAACATGGGGGAGGGGGTGAGAGCCATTCAGTAATATTCCGAAATTTTAATGCATCGTACATCGGGTCCTCGCTAAAAAAAGCGGCGACAAAACGCTCATGAGCACCAAAACGATATCGAGTTATGTTGTTTCTTGTCAGTCGGTTTGCTTGTCGTCTACGCTTAATAAACGCAATCGCTCGTTTAATAAAAGTCTTCTTACGGCTAATAACTTCTTATCATTCTTCTACATATATGCCCATTAACGTATACGAATTCATTTTGTTTAAATGAGGAATGTAAGAAGTGTGTATGAAAAGAGAGTTGTGTATAAAAATGGATGAAGTAGTGGGTATTTATAAGTAAAAGGGAGGGGTTTATTTAAAAAAAGTTTTTTTTAGTATATAACAGATATAAAATTAGGGGGCCCATCATAATTTAGAACTCACACTAGGTGAGTTTAACACCAGACAGGACTCCGTACGATCTTTTCGTGGCCACTGATAAAATCAATTTAGGCAAGACTTAATACTGGGAACAATTGTAATTTAGTAGCTTTATCACACACAAGGACGATTACCATTACGACACAAAACTCTTTAATAATACATATTGAACAATTATACATTGTCCTTGCTAAAAAGTAATTAATCGTTAAGATGATCAATGATATTACAAATCTTCACAACAAACACAACTTTAAATAGCAAAACACTATTTATACACAAAAACAATAACCACGTTAATGCATTATATTTAATTGTTTAGCTTCTAAATAAGTTATATTCAACATAGTAGGATGTCATTTGTATTATTTTAATAGAGCCCCTAAATGTATTTTAGTATCTTGAATTTGGCTAACTGGAACTCCTACTACCCTAAAGTATAAATGGTACATCATAGTACCCCAAAATTGGTAATATGGTCCATCTAGTACCCTAACCCTAGGGCTGACCAAACTATGTAATCGGGAAAACCGACCCGGAACACGACAAACCGAGCCGAAACGAGATTATTCGGTTTCGGTTTTCGATGTTGGATATATATTTAGTTTTGTCGGTTCGTTCGGTTGGCTCTAAACCGAACATTGGTCGGTTTTCGAACTACATAACCGAACCGGAACGACCGTATTCGGTACAGTTTGGTTTTTATAAGGTTAACTCGGGTTCGGTTTGCGGTTTGCAAAATTCTTATTTCGGTTTCGTGGTCGGGTTTTTAGGTTCGGGTCGGTTTGGACCCGATGCTCAATCCTAACCTAACCCTAATTAACTAAGTCACATGATTTTCACATGGGTTATTATCGTTAGTTTTTAACGAAAATTTTGATTGATTTAGTAGCGCGGTTCCGCAAGTTATACGTTAAATCAATAAGTGAGCTATTGGTGGCACACATCGCATTAATACACGAGAGTATGTTTCTTCACGAAATATATTTAACATAGTCGTTAAATTAGTTACGTGTTTAATTAATTTAATGTAATTCTTATATAGTAACCGAGGGTATAAAATCGGACAAAACCGGACAAACCCGTACCTTAAGGAGTGGACTGTTGGCGAAATTCCTCAAGGTTCTAGAAGGGGTGTTTGTGCCGGCTTTTATAGGAGGCGACAAGGAAAGAGAAAGATTACATGTTTTAATTATGGGAATATATAATCTTTTCCTACAAGATTTAGGTTCATTGGCGGTGTCCTACCTATATAAGCAGACCTCTTATCCATCATTCTTCATTTATCTTCTCTCAAAAACTAAATATTTCGGTGTTTCCCTCTTTCCCAAAAACCCACGACGTAACCCTAATCCCTTTAGGGTTTTTTTGGTTTTTCTCTCTAAAAACCGCCTCCACTAATGGCATAGATTTAGGGTTTCGGTGATTTAACCTAAACCGCGGGGTTAAACCGCGGAATTAGGTTTTTTCTCGCTTTGCTTGAACTACTTGCTTGACAAATTCAAGATACGCGTAGTGGTTGTTTGGTGATTCCTCAAAAGGTATACGACATTAGTGTTTAAACCTTTTTTTAGGGTTTGTTTGGTGCGTACTTCAAAAAGGAACGCAGGTGTGGTTTACTTTGATTAACCACGTGAGTGTTTGATCGTGAGGGTTTAAGACTTGCAATTCTACATACTTGTTGAGCATGGATTGTGTTGAGCAACCGTAGAGGCGTTTGTTTTAGACGCTTTTGTATTCAAGAATAATCGCAAAAGGTACGCTTTTCTTATTTAATATGTGTTAATCTACTTGCATAACTAAATCATCGCTTCGCACTGTAGCTAAATTAGTTAGCTAGATTAATAATCAACAGTGGCATCACGAGTTCAACTCGTTGTGGCATCTAGGGGTACATGCTTAAAAATCGAATTTTACGCTTGTACACTCTTAGATTTTAACTTTTTTTATTATTATTATATCTTACGATTATTTTTCTTTATTATTGATTTCATTGTATATATGGTAAAGATATGCAAATCTTGTACTAATTAATTAAATAAAGTGACTAAATTGCTAGATCTTTAAGATAATGATTAAAAGTTAATAGAGAATTAAAAGAGGAATAAAATTAATTGTTAATTTAGCCATATTTGTTTCTTCTTTTAATTTGTTTATTTAGGATTATAAATCTTCCTAATTATTTTAAAAATCCTTGTAATATTTTATTTTGGAAACTAAATTTTTTTTATGGAAATTAGATCTTTTAAATTGCTAGTTTGATTTGTTTCTTAAATTCCGGCTATAAGACCTACTCAAGCCTACATTCATTGTGTATGAATGGGCGAATCTATGCAGTTGATATGACACATAGTGAGGGTCTTAGGTTATCATTGGGGAAGACTCGTAGAGAACTCAGATTATTACTTGTTACTCGTTTTATTTAATGTTATCTTGTTTATTATGTCCTACATGCTTATTTGTTTACTAGTTTACATGCTTACATGCCTAAAAAATGGAATACGGACTAATAAATAATGTAAGATGACATTAAACCGGTCTTTAATTCTACACGCCTAAAACATATTCATTGTGGACATGCATGTGTTTGAGGAAATATAGTTTTTGTAAAGGGATCCACTATGGATGGTTATGAAAAGTTTATAAACTTCTGAAGAGGTCTAAAAAACTTGTAAACCTTAGTAAACATCCATTTCAAGCTTTGTGGGGCCATGAAGATGTCTAAGATATTATACCTTTTTAAAATTTAATGCATTTGAATTATGTGAGATGTTTATAAAACTTAAAAAGGTTTATACATAGTGGAAATAGATTTATAAAACTAAAAGGTTTATAAATTAATGTCATAACACAATTATAAACCTTTAGAAATGTTTACCATAGTGGATGCTCTAACATGACCTAAAACTACGAAACATGTTTTTCATGAACTTAAAAATATTAGTCAATATATTTGATTGATATTTGATTAGTTACCTTCCTAAATTAGTTGATTATATATTTTAGGAAGGTAATAATAAATATCAATCAAATATTATTGACTAATAAATAAACTGGAGTATGGGACTCATGGGGAAGTACGTACTCATCACTAGAACAACTATAAGATAAGTTAGGCGTAAGTGGTCAACATACTCCTAAATAATTCATGTCTTTTAATACGCTTCGCGTGACCAGATTCTCGCTTCTATGTACGTTCGATTTCGGAGTTACGTGAACCATGAGGATGTCACTACAGTCTTATTAAGGTTTTTCAAAATTGTGTTGACTACAAATTTGTTTGCATGCTATCTTTGACACGTCCATTCATTTTATCACTTTATGTTTATAACCTTATGTGTTAAATTTTAAGTCTTTGCCAGGCTAACCAGGGAAACACGTGCATTTGGGCTGGACTTTCGTAGACCTTAGGGTCATTCTACCCATGGCGAATTGCTCACTGGTCTAGACCTCTGGCGATTTTTGACATGCGTTCTTGCTTGGGTTCTAATTAATTCGAGTATGCTTGGTCAGATCTTGGACCCGTGGCAATTAGATGATGAACTAAAACTTGCTCTTGACATTAATTACTTGACGATTATTGTTCTTGGCCGGCTCATAAGTCTAGTAGAGTTGCATTTGTATGACAATTAAACGATTCTTCGTTTACTCTTGCCCTACTTGTTTACTCACTGGTCCGACCTCTGGTAATAAGTGGGAGGTCAAGTTGGATCTTAGTCTTAATTAGTAATTAATTGGGTAGTTAATTCTATAAGAATTTAATTATCAAAAATAATAAAATTGAACTTTCTATGTTCTTGATTAATTAGTGTTGCCTGCAACATACTTTGTAAACAAAGTTTATTTTTTTTAGAAAGACCGAATCTCGTCTCCTTTTCTGTGGTAAGAAGAGTGGACTTCGACTGAAGACATCTTCTTCATCATCATTTCTCCTTAGTTGACAAAACTAAGATAGAGTTATAATGAATTTTCTTCAATTATATTTAACTCACATACGATCTTTCATTTACCTTTTTTGGTCTTGAATAATTGAGAAGATAAAATATTTTGTGTACATAGAGAAAACATTTTGTTTGTTGCGCTACCAAAATAAACTGACATCTTGCGCTTGGTACTTACGTCATGAGTATGAGTTTGTAAAACGCAAGAGTAAAGAATTACTAGATTATTTGCTAGATGTATTTTTCTTGGACTACGTTATTCCTTTAAAGTGGCTAAATATCCTAATCGTGGCTATGTAGACAAGATGGAGGGAATATGCATGCTTATATTCAAGTTAATTTGAAAGCATAAATGGCTAGGTCCCCATCTAATAAGTAGAACTTATATACTCTAATTTCAATACCTATGTACATTGCTACTTACCGGGGCTGTTTCCCCCTTTACCCAAAAATAAGAGAATAGGAAAGTTAATAAATTGCTATTTGCTTTCTATTGGTAATGTAACACTTACAATGTTGACAAATCCAGTGGGAGCATTGCGTTTTTATATTACTGAAATGACATTCATGTAAGGTTGTTAATTTCAGTGGGAGCTACGAGATTTATTTCCTTGTTAGTCACCCATATTATTTCGAACCTACTTTGAAATAATTCATTACTTTCCGAATATGAACGACCATGGTTTTAGGAAAATTGCATTTTATTTTATGGATAACCAGTTGCCTTTCCGATGTCGCTTTCCGAAAAGTTATCTATAGAATAATAATCCACAATTCCTTATTAAACGTTATGGTTCTAAATCTACTTGTAATATCTATGACATTATCATATTGTTTACACAATTAAGCACATGTTGTGTTGTTTGTCTTCATAATATGATGTTGTACCTTACACAAGTGGGAGAAATCTCAAAGTGTGTGCAAGGAACAACATATTATTGGTTTCTCTTGACCGCAAGGTAAGAAAGCTAATAAATCTACTAGGACTTAAACATACAAGATGTTTGTTGCCCTATTACATTCAAATGTCATGATATAATGTAAAGCTACTTCAACATTTTGACTACATGTTTTAGTCAATCTAATTGTGGTTAAATAATAATAATCATAATTTTAAAGTATGAAATTAACTGAAATACTATTGTTAATCAAATGATTGTGTCCAATTATACTTTGTTTACTTATAATTATGTTTTCTAGTTAAGACATAATTAGGAAGTCCTTGAATTAATCAATGACCTACAACATAAAGTATGTAGTAAAATTGTTTGGGGTCTTTCTTGTTAACACACATAAACATTTGAGGGTCCTTGGATCTTATTCAAAGACTTATAATGTATACTTGACATGTTCTGTTTTCTTGTAAACACATGAACATATAATTCTTGAACAGTTCTGTCTTCTTGTGAACACGTGAACATAGAGTTCTTGTATTATTCAAGAAATATACACTATAGCATGCACTTGGTTCAAAAATACTAAATATGCAATTTGGCTCAACCCAATTGACAAGAATTTGATCCAAAGAGAATTAAGTTATCTATGGAAGTCTGATGAAGTCTCACAATTCCATTACTTATAGAATACCACGTTATTCATGTATGTCTATATAGTTGAATGAGAAACAAACTTATATTCATATTGTTTGATTCTTGATAAGCTTTAATTGCTCTACCTCCAGAATCTATCAAGGTTAGAAAATTGTGTGTGTCATGGATACACTCAATATAGTTTAAACCTAGAAGGTATTCAAGACAAAACAAGACTTGAAAACCCTTAAACCTTAGGGGATTTTGGTTTTTCATCAAACTAATCGGCAAATCCTAAAGTTTTGGGTTTTTGATTTTTCTACTCTTCTTTCCTTGAGATTGTAGTTTTGGTGTTCATCCTTAGCTCGACGTAACTCACAAACTTTGCTATGGTTGTTCGGTTTAAAAGGTGAGTTACAAGAATTAGGGTTTTGCTACAAACTAATTAGGGTTATTGGAAGAGTGAATCCATTTGGTCTTGATTAAAGTTGTTATTGTTAAAATTTATTAAAGCTTATTATTAAAAAAACTTGATATGTGAACTTAATATGGGTTTTGTGTTTCCTAAATTAAGAACAAGTGTTGTGTTGCTTAAATACTTAGTATTGAGGAATTTTCTCTACTTACAAAAGTAAGTGAGAGCATCTACAAATCTTGAAGTGAATCAAGAACAAAATATGTTACCTTCTAAAACCACTTGTGAATGTCATACTAAGGTTAAACATGAAAATGTCGAACCAAAGTATAATGTAACTCTCATTCATAAATCCGCATGGATGCCTCATCCCTTGATGATTTTTAATTGCAATGCCGAGTAATTTTAGTTAGAGGGTCATAAATAAGCTGAGCTAAACTCAGAAGAATGTAATATCACATCTTGAAGCTGATAAATATCTTTGAAATATGATTTGACATGATGGCGTACTTAAAGGCAATCAAAGTTTTAAAGCTTGATTGATTTTTTACCAATACCGTTTTACTGAAAGGTGTGAGAATGAGTTTCGTTTGAAGGAATGCTATAATGATAAGATTATTATGACATCTTAATGTCTGATGTGACAAGAGTTTTTAATCTTACTCAAGCAATTGACTATGATTAAATCTTTCTTTCTACACGCATTAATTATATAAAGATAACTAATTGTCATACAGGTTTTTTTAAATCTTCAAT
>BQNB010001764.1:0-7500 GCA_026074375.1 Tanacetum coccineum | reverse complement strand
CCCCTTGGGGTTATCCTGCACTTGGAAAAAGAACTAGAAAAAGGAATAAATATAGTGATAATTTGATTCTTCGTCGCCGTAGTAAATAGGAGAGAAAATAGAATTTCTTTCTTCGTCTTTACAAAAAAAAATAGGAGGAAGCTGTGACACGTTCACTAAAAAAAAATCCTTTTGTAGCGAATAATTTATTAAAAAAAATAAATAGTTATTGAAATAAAAGTGTAATAAAACCCGCACCCGATGGGGACCCGATCCACAAACCCAAATTGATTGGGGAATCCCCGAGTTGACCGGGGACGAAGATGGAGATGGGGAATCCCCGAATTATGAAACCAGGGATGGGGCGGGGATAGGGATAACATAAATCCTCAGCACCCGACCTCAAACTTTTTAATGTACAAATATATATAAATTATTTGTATATTAATACAACATGTACATGTATATGTATAAGTTAGTACGTATTGACAAGTATTATACTTGAAGTATATTTGTATGTATATGCCATATTTAATGAATTGACTACTTTTAAAATGCTAAGTACTAACTACATATTATTCAACTAATATTTCTCCGAATACACACATTCGATCCAATTTATTTATTTAGTATATGTGATATTTTAGTATTTACGATGCTTTAAAGTTGAATGACATTTTAATTAATCAAACTATGTACAATGTATGCGTTCTAAGACATTATGTAGGTCAATTCTTTATATTTTCGTTTAGTTGTGTAATTTTTATGCTCAATTTATAAGGGCGAAAATTCCCCGAATCCCCGTGGGGATCCCCGATCCCCATTGAGGACGGGGATGGGGATGTAAATTGATTCCCCGATGGGGATGGGGACAGGGATGGGGATGAGGCTGAGAAACGGGGATGGGGATGGTAAATACGATCCTTGAAATTCCCCGACCCATTGCCATCTCTACTCATGAAGGACGCAATCTCGCTAATGGTGAAGAGTGGAGACCTATGTGGGCTGACAAGCAATACAATGCGTCAACTACCACTAGAGCCATCACATCAGGAAGAATTCAAAAGTCTCGTAACGAATTTCATACTCAACCAAGAAGAAAAAGTTCGCCAACTTGAAGAATACATGTGCGTTATAGGAAGTGATTTCATGCAACTCGCTTCGAAAGTTGTTGAGAAATTAAAAGTAGAAATAAGGGTTAAAAAGAATAAATTCACGAAGATCAAAAAAATCACGAGTCTGAGGATCCTGAGCCCCTTAATGGTCATAAATTCTCATAAGCTCTCACAGAAAAGGCATCTTTCCATATACCTAAATTTGTCTTACCAAAGTCACTCTCTGTTAAATACATCCGCACAATCTTCCCCTATCTACCTCTTGTAAGGGAAAGTACCTTTGGCTTTAAGCCTGGTACAAACAATAACCGAAACGTCAAGTCCTGATATGATGCAAAAAATTCAAGCCCACAAAGTTCCCCATAAGTCCTCCCATCATTTAAGGAATACACACCGCCCTTGACTTACCCGATAGAAGTAGAAGAGACTATTCTGATAGAGGTAGAACCTTTGGAGCACACGAAACTAGACGATTTAGGCTTGAGTACTTGTAGTCATTACCTATTTCTTAGTTTTAGGGAAATTCCTAGTGTTGATGAACCGAAGCCTCAACTTTTACCCAAATTTTCACCCTTAGATGTAAATCTAGAAGACAAAAGAGGAACTGACCCACCCATCAACCCACATAGTCTAGATAGTTTTAGGATGAAGGTAGTAGACAAATCAACCATTAATACACCACATTCGCCTCACATGGTGTCTTTTCAACCTAAGGAAATGTATTTCTATTATCATCTATGCATTGATGATCTAAGAAACATTATGGATTTAAACTAGGTTTATTAAGACAAAGTGGATCCCTAGGTGTTGATTTTTCGTATATGGAGATGATAGAAAATGATTGGGAATTAGAATGTAAGTTTCTTTTCTAGGAAGAGAACTTAATTCACCCATTAGGCCAAAAGAAGTAGAGAAGGTTAGGATAAGAAACACACGATTTGGAGCATATAATTCAACAACTAATTTTTCAGCATGTGACCCCTTCTCACAACAATAGTGTGTACCGTTACTATCACCCGCACTTGAACTCAAGTGTAGGGGAACCCTCCCCTTTATCTGTTAAATAAGGGTAGAGTCAGGCTTGTGACTCGAACAAAAACAAGCGCTTTTTGGGAGGCAACCTAATTCTTTTAATTTAATGCATTTTAGGAGTGTCTTGTGTGTTTTATTCTTAGTTATTTATTTTTATATATTTGAATTATTAATTGATCATGCTTTGTTTTGTCTTTAACCTCGTTTTAATTGCAATCAAGGGTATTTCATAAAAGTTGTTAAAGGAAAATCCAGTTTCTAAGAACCATTTCAAACATATTAAATTAATTGTTTAGATGAATTCGCGTCTTGTGTCAGTTTTGAGTCATATGATTATGATAATTATTTGAGTATGTACACCCAAATCGCCTTAGCCTTCCTTGTATGTACTCGTTTTTAGTATATTATTGTTTAACCCAAGCTAATTATTTGAGTACATAGTTGCCAAGTCCTTATCCTTGTAAATACATTTTTAGGACGATTGGGATTCATGGTGGTATTTATTTTGCGGAAGAATGAGAAGAAAAGTTAAATCATTACCCCCATATTTGTTCGATAGTCTCCATGTTATGTTGATCCACTTCAATTCAGGTCATTACTTAGCTTATGTATTGAGTATCAAAAACTCAAGTGTATGGGTGTGGTTATTAACCCTAAGTTTTGTATTATTATCTTTTTATCAAAAAACAAAGAGTATGATGTAGAGTTTTGTAGAGTATTATACATCTTTTGTCCGAGTGGTCGAGTCTTTGCCTTAGCAACCCAATCAGTGTGTATTCTTATAAATAATTAACACACCACTTCACCTAAAATTCACCCAAAAAGTCACCCCCAAATATTTCCCATCCATTTCCATTTCCATTATTGTTATCACACACCTACACCCCACAACCCTTAAAGACCTCTTTGATAGTAATTTTTAGCGCCTAGCGGTGGAGGTTTGATCATTTACCAAGCCTATGGTAATTTATATGCTACGACAGGTAATGAGTGTTATTTTCCCGTTCCCATATTGTTATAATTCATTATACACCTGAGAGAATGAGAATCCAAACATTTATATGAGGTGCTAGTATATAACTTCCGTGCTTTTAATTACGAGGTCTAGAAGGTTGTGTCATGAAATATGTTGGAAAAGTAGGTTAAATACCCCCGATGTTGCTATTTTCTAGGTAGAAAAGCCCATTTGCTTGAGGACAAGCAAATCCTAAGTGTAGGGGTATTTGACGAGGTGTCATTTTATACATTTTTTCGGGATCATTTAACCCCCTAAATCGTGCAATTATGCCCAAATTATGTACTTAATCATTCATTTTTATGTTTTAGCACTTGGATGGCTTTTGGAGGAAATACACGTGACTTGGACTCATTTAGAGAAGAAACGGACAAGACTACGACTCTACACCAAATCTCTTGAAGAATACGCGTACAGTGCGTGGAGATGGCATCACATTTCATTGTGACGGCGTCATTGCTTACAAAGGACGGCGTCAGAATTCTTGCGACGACATTAGGATCCAACCGACTTAAAGAAGTCCTAGAAGATTTGGCGGGACGACAACGTCAGGATTATAACGCGACGTCGTCGCGCCCGTTTTCCTATATATACAAACTCGTTTTTAGAGTTTTAGGTGTGTAACTTTTGTGAACCGAACCCCTTTATTCAAAGTCGAGTATAGCAGCTGTTTAAGTCATTTAAAGGATGTCAAAACCTTATTGTATCATCCTTGAACATGTGTTTTGATCAAGTGAAGTCCTCTATCTCTTATTATTCAATATGTCTATGTGTTGTTTGATTCTTTATTGTTCTTCGCTTCCTTTTAACATGTAAGGCTAGATCCATTAGTATTTACTTATGATTGCATGAAACTAAGTTTGTAGACCCTTTTAATATTGCTTCTTGTGATGGATGTGTGCGTTAGGCACTAGAAAACTAGCTATAAAATATTACATTAGCGTAGACGTTTAGGGAAACGCGAGTGTGTAGAAAGGATACCATCGGTAACAATCTTCATACTATCTTACCCCTAATATGGTTGATCCCTCTTAAGTGTTTAATGCATGTAATATATTCTTAGGGCCTTGTAATAGTCTTTATACTACTTTACTTGTGCTTTGCCTTAACGGAATATTACATAGACAATGTTTTCTTGTAATTCGTTCATAACTAAGGAAATACTTACACAGATCATCACAAGTGTGACAAAGCAATAGGATTAGGAGAAGCAAACTGAGGACTAGTGCATGATTAAGTAAATACGTTCGTTTACCTATAGAGTTTCCACCAAAGTAGTTTAGATTATTATTAGTTTAATTAGTTAAAACCAACACCAAACCTCTAAAACCTAAATTTTACTTGCTTTCTAAAAAATATAAAAATACAAAAAATAATCTTCTCTTAACCCTTATACCTCTGTTATATTCTGTTTGAGCCTTCCCAACCTATTCTCTTAGAGAAAGATAACAACCCCCGAGTCTTACCTTACTATACTATAACGGTTTGGTACTCTGCCTAGGGAGTTGTAAAACTTCTTGTGAGTTTACAACAACCGCATCAAGTTTTTAGCGCCGATGTGTGGGAAATAGTTAGGTTTTGAATTTAATTTAGCTCAGGTCTACTCGCTTGATTCCTATCAAGTGAGATTTTAATTTATGTTAAATAGCTTTCTTTAGTCTATATTTTATTTGTGTTATTTTTTTCGTAAATCTTTTCAAAAATCCTATCCGTACTCTTGGAGATTACTCCAGACCTAGCCACGAATGCTATCGAAACATCATTGAGCTCCCTGATGAGAACAATGTGGTGCCTCTGCGATACGACACCATCCGGTTGGTGCAAAATGGATGCTCTTTCCACGGACTTTGGTCTGGGGATCCAAACAAACATCTTAAGGATTTTCTAAAACTATTGGACTCACTTGACCTTGATGTTACAAATAGTAAAAGGACGCACTTGCATCTATTTTAATTTTCCCTTCGCGATCAAGATAGCAATTGGCTTGAACGTCTTCCTGTAGGATCCATCTCCACCTGGGAGGATCTTACTACTCGTTTCCTTGCTCAATTCTTTCCACCGGGAAGGACTGCAAAACCCCGGAATGACATCCTTGTTGGTAGAAATATTACGATATTCAATTTATACATTCTCTTCATGTTTTGGTGATGACAAGCATGTAATTTATAACACATAACGTAAAGTGCTTAAGTTACTCGTGATCATAAATCATCAATGCATTCATACTACAACATCTCTCGACGTCTCAAGTCTGCTTCAACGAAGTTTGCACCCGACGTAAATCACTTAAGGTATGAATAAATAAATGCTTAATTTATTTTATGATCAAAGGAATTTTTACTCAACCTCACATTTTTTATAAAAATGTCACAAACATTTTTATAACTTTTACAAAACATTTTTAGATTTAAAAGAAAAGTTTTATTCCAATAAATATTTTGAATTCAAATTTTCTACCTAAAAACGGCTAGAAATGTTCCAGAAAATACCTCTCCCAAAAAAGACAAAAAAGAGAGCGTCTGGGCTGGGCGACCCCCTTAATTATAAAGGCGGTCCCCTTAATTATTAAGGGGACTGGCATCCTAATTAAGGTGACCGCCCAGACAAAAATCCCCCTCAGTTTGCCTATAAATACTAGTCTATTCCCCACTGATTTTCTAACCTTTTGCACCTTTTCTTTCTATCCCAAATCAGTTTATACATCTCACATATATTCTAAAAACCTTTAATCATGCAATCATAAGCATGTATTTCCAAGTGATTCAAGCTTATTCCTCCAAGTGCAAGAGAAGAACTCTTGTTATCATCAAGATACGAAGTTATGTAGTTTAGTTAGTGCATTCGTGACATGTCTTACATTCACAATGTATAGATCGAGTCCATGTATTCCAAACTTGTGTAATAGTTAGATCATGGTAATCATGGTGTGTATAGTTGTTAGATCATGGTGATCATAGGAAGTATAGTTAGATCGGGGTGATCTTAGTAAGTAGTGTTAGATTGGTGTGATCGTAGTAGTGTCTAGGTGAAGTGAAGTTGTGAAGTGAAGTGAGGTTGTGAAGTGAAGTGAAGTGAAGTCGTGAAGTGAAGTGAAGTTGTGTGGTGAAGAGAGGTTGTGAATTGTTGTGAAGTAGTGTGGTTAGTTGTGATAGATTGGTTCTAGCTAGGATTAGAACTCGACATTTGGCCTAGTGTCGGAAATCGGTGTAAGCTTAGTTGTGTTCGGTTTTCTCCGCCTAAAGGGAGCTTGTTGACTAGTGAAGTAACTCTCGAGTTGGGTACTCGGGGAGTGGAGTAGGGCGAAGAGGTGCTTCATGACCGAACCACTATAAATCATCGCGTCCGGTTTGCACTTTCTTTTACTTTTTGCTTTACATCTTTATTTACCTTATCGCCTTACATCTATATTTACATTAGATCTATATGTGTGTTGATTGTTGCTTATATTATTTAGATGATGATTGTGTCATAGATAGAAGTTAACATTGTGATCGTGCTTATATTGTTATGACATGTTCTAATGGATATAGATGTATTATCCACACTTATCATATTGCATCTAACTTGATGGATAATTTGATACGAAATATTTTAAGTTTCTAAATGGAAACGTATTCACCCCCTCTACGATTTCCACAATTGGTATTCTATGATTTCCACAGAAAACATCCGAGACGATGTTAGGAATATCATTGAGAACAACGACCGTAGGGGTTGTACCTATAAGGAGTTCTTAGCTTGTAACCTAAAAGAGTATGATGGTAAGAGATGTGCTATAGTGTATACCCGTTGGATTGAGAAGATGAAGTCAGTTCAGGATATGAAGGGGTGTAGGGATAGTCAGAAGGTAAAGTACACTGCTGGATCATTTGTTAGTAAGGCTCTTACGTGGTGAAACTCTCAAATCCACACACGAGGTGAAGAAGCCGTTGTAGGTATGTCATGGGAAGACTTTAAGACTTTGACTAGGGAAGAATTTTGCCCGAGTAATGAGATGCAAAAGTTGGAAACTAAGTTCTGGAATCACGTCAGGGTCGGGGTTGGCCATGCTGCGTATACTGATAGGTTCTATGAGTTGGCTAGGTTAGTTCCTCACTTAGTTAACCCTGAGAACAAAAGGATTGAAAGGTACGTTTATGGCCTTGATCTACGGATTCGAGGAATGATGGCGACAACAAAGCCAATGACCATTCAAAAGGCTGTGTAGATTGCTGGCACACTAACTGATGAAGCCATTAGGAATGGGTCAATACAAAAGAACCCTGAGAAGAGAGGAAATGAGGGAGAACCTAGTAAGGATATGAATGAGAGAGATGATAACAAGAGAAATAAGACTAGGAATGCTTTTGCTATAACCAC